>JAXBDA010002667.1:0-40527 GCA_036023075.1 Gaultheria prostrata | reverse complement strand
ATCTCTCAATTGATACATGTTTGATCCTCCCTTCATGGTTATTTGTTGATTAGAACACCTTGTTTGAGCTTAAAACATCACATATGGTTTGGGGTTGAAGTTTCATGCTTTGGAGAAGAATTCGCAGTAAATCTGGGTTTTCCCAACTTGTTGGGCGAAAACCACCAACCGGTTGGGTTTTTTCTGAAAATCTGGTCTCGAATCTGCCTCGGCCCAACTGGTTGGGCAAAAACCACCAACTGGTTGGGGTTTCCTGAAAACTCATATTTTCGTCCTTTGATGCCCGTTTGGTTCCCGATCCCCCGTATCATCATGTAATCAATCTTTGACATTGAAATAAATCTTCAAATTCACTTTGAAATGTTTAAACCTAGATTTTGACACGTGATATCATTGGACACTTCATTATACGTATCGCACACGTATCATATTGAGTTGGTTGACACTTTTGGCGAAAATCGTAATACTTTTGGCGAAAATTGTGATATTTTGAAAGGAATGGGATACTTGGATTTGTTTGGATGTGGACGTTGATGGACACTTGAGGGACACAAAATTCTTTAAAAATGGATTTTGAAACGGGTACTAGAGGGACACATGATGTTTCACATTGAGGATTTAAAACGTTTATATGGTGAATTCATTAACGTGGTTTCTTGTTTGAAGGAAGTATTGAATTACGTAATGGCTCGAGAAAATGAGGGAATGTAGGATTTTTCGAGGGTAGATGAGACATTATCTATTTTTTTAATGTGGATGCTTGACTGGTGTGCGGATATACTTTACCATAGAATGAGTCATGTTATGATGATATTGGTGTATTATTTACGTTATGATGACGTTGGTGTTTATTCACGTTACGATGACATTGGTGTATTATTACCAGCATAGCTGGGCATGGTGAACGTGGCCTGTGAAACACGGTTTATTATTATTTCCAGCGTAGCTGGGCATGGGTGAACGGAGCCCGTGAAATCTAGCAGAGGGACTAGTTCCCTATAATTATAATTGGTTGAACTTGTAAGTTGATGGATAATGGAAAATAAGTGACTAGGATACATGGACACGCAACTGGACACACGGACACGTTGTTGGACTCTTGGACACGTAATTGGACACGTGGGCACTTGTGGATACTGATCACTTGTTTGAGTCTTCCATATCAATTTCTTGTTCATTTCATTCATGTTTCTCACTTTCATGTGTGCTTATCATTTTTATACACCTAGCGTTAGTAGAATTGTTTCCTACTGGGCTAGTGAGCTCACCCTATCATTTTCAGGTAACCGACAAGGAGCATGAGATGGATGCATGAAGTGTAGACGCATGATATGAAGATATTGATGATGAAGTTATTTTGTCATCTTTGTCATTAGTATTTTGGAAAGTTGATTATGTAACTTTAAATTATTCAATCTTTGAAAATTCCGAACTTTGTAATAACTATAAAATCCTTTTGACAATTATGTATTCGGGTACGGGTACTCGTTGACTAAAGATACGTTAAACTTGACTCGGGTTTGTACTATTGACTTTGACTTTTCAATGGTTATAAGTATGACTTTTGACTTATCCCACGTGGAGTTTATGTGTATTTTGATGTTTTAAAAATGAGGGCGTGACATGCCTTGTTAGTGTGAGGTCAAATCAAATCTTTTTCAAAATTGCACCAAATCAAAACTAGGAGATCATCTACCTCCAAAAAAAAAAAAAACCATAAATCACACCCAGAACAACCCCCATTGCACCTTGCATGCAATAGCATTGCACTGTAAATAAAAATCCTTGCACCTTGCTGTAAAAGCATTGCACTCAGAAAAACAATTCACTATAACTCAAACCCAGAAACCAAACTAACACCAGATCAAAACTAGGAGATCGATCTACCTTCAAAAAGAAAAGAAAAATTGAAAAATGAAAAAAGACTATATTGCACTCAAGTGAGTATAACAGGGCTCACTTTGTGATGTCTAAGTCATATTTTTTATTTTGGAAAATGAAAAGACTACTCTTTTTTTCCTCTCGATTAGCTTAAACTCATTACACTTAGGTTAGATCAACTTGTCTTTGCCATTTTAATCAAACTGTTTGGACAGACCTTTGAAACATTGCACCGTAATTGAATTACATTTGCACCTTGTATGAACAACATTGCACATTATCTCAAAATCATTGCACTCAGCATGATTTGGGGAAAAAAAAATACATTCAGGGATGTTTTGGACACTGCAGTGATAAAATGTCATGTATGTGGAATTATTTTTCTCCGTGTCATGTATTGGTCATTTCCGAAACCATGACCATGAAATTGTCATTTTTTGTCCTCCTTACCATGTTTTCGTCATTTTCCATAAAATATAATCATTTCCCTTACTCGTTTAACAGAGTAAGAAGTTTTTTCAATTTCGACTAAATGAGGGGTGTATATGGATGTTTTTAAAGGATGGGGGTCTCCATGAAAAGTCGGAATAGATGAGGGAGTCTCCATGAAATTTAACCAATTGATGACATTCCATCCCTTTTTGAACGGAAAAAGGCGTGATTATACCCCAAATGAAAGGGCACTTCACACAAGGAGTTAATCGTAAAATTCAATTTCAAGAAACGAAAACTTCAAGTTTCGAGACAAGGAAATAGGATTTGATCAGACAAAGGAAGCGAAACTTTTGACCTAATGGCAATCATATATACAGATTTTGAATATATGGAGAGAGAAAGAGAGATTGAGAGAGGTGGATCGGAGACGGTATGATATTCAAAGAGAGAGAGATTGTGTAGGTATGTGTGTATTTATGAGGACGTATGAAGTCGTTGAGTGTTGGGTTATGGTTAATCGGTGTGTTTTTGTTTGATTGTGCCTCTTCGACGGGAATTGTTGGGATGAGGAGAGGTAAGGGAGAATAGAGAGAGGAGGAAGCAAGGTTGCGTGAAAAAGATCAAAGTGAAGTGAAAAAAAAAATAGCCCTTTCATTTGGGGTATAATCACACGTGGTAGTCATGTGATGCCTTTTCCGTCCAAAAAGAAACGGAATGTTATCAATTAGATCAAATGGGTGAGAATCAAATAGTTTAAGGACAAAAGAGGTGCATTTTTTAGTTTAGGGATTAAGTAGAAAAAAATATGGATAGTTTAGGGGATAAAAGCATAAAAAAAAAAAAAAATTCCTCTTCTTTTTTACAAGCATTTTCTGTTTTCTCTCACTTTTTCCTTTCCCATGGCTGAAAATAAAATGATCTAGGGAGAGTTTAAAAGAGTTGAACACGGATAGATCATTCTCTCCTCTTAGACCATCTTTTATCAAGTACTTCGCATCACTAACTTCCATAGAAAGGCCAACACTAGCAAATAGGTAGGATCAGACAAAAAGAGGAGTGTTTGGACCCAAAAAAAACAACCGATTTATCCTTATTTACATTTTGGCCCAAAGCAATTTCACATGCCTCCAAAATCCGATGGAGGGCCTCACAATCCCCATCAGTGGCTTGACAATAAACAACGGAGTCATCCGCGAACAACAAATGAGAAATAACCGGGTAGTGCCAATTTATGCGAAACCCAGGCAAAAATTTCTTGCTCACATAATTGTTGAACAATGTTGTAAATCCTTCTCCGCAAAGAAAAAATAAATAAGGCGAAAGGGGACACCCTTGTCAAATACGTCTACATGGCTGAAAGGTCTCCCCTGCCTCGTCGTTGACTGTTATAGAGAAATTAAGAGACCGTTTTGATACATTCCATTACCCAACCAACCCATCTGGAATGAAACCCCATATGCTCCATTGCTCGTTCGAGATATCGCCAATCCTGCAATCCACTTGGTCATACGCTTTGGCCATATCCAGCTTAAAAGCCGCCACCCTTTTATTACCAGTGCATTTATGCCAAATATAATGTGTAAGCTCATGCGTGATGAGTATGTTATATATTATCTGCTGTCCTCCTACGTTTATTCTCCAAAATAACAGAGGGAAGAAACTGCCGGAGCCGATTAGCCAAAAAAAATTGCAAATAACCTTGTAAACTGTGAACAAAGGCTTATAGGCCGAAATTGACTAACTTTGGTTGGGATGGAACCTTCGGAAGAGGACGATTTGTGTGCAATTCAAACTCCCCAACATCTTCCCGCTATGAAAAAAACTTTGAGCTGCACGGCACACACTAAACCCCTAATATCCCAGTATTTTGGAAAAAGCCTGTTGTCATACTAGTGTCAGTCTTAGAAAGAAGGTAACCGAAATGTAACAGATTTCCAAAGAGAAGAGAGAGAAAGAGGAAGAAAGAGATTGTTATTTCTTAGTAAAAATTCAACATACATGATAGAGGATCTTGTTAACCTCTTACAGTTCTCAGTTACAAGTTCCCGCCCAACATTCTCTAACTAACTAGTAACTAACTCTCTACTGCCCTTTTTACTATATTATAGAATCCCCCTTCAACTATTGTCTTATTATTTTTCGACATAACATTCCCCACTACTTGAAAACAGCCTTGTCCTCAAGGCTGGAATTGAGGATATTTCTTCTGTATCTCAGAGTGATCAACGCAAGTGGCATCTTCAGGAAAAGAACCCTCCCATTGAATTAACCATTGCACCACTGCCTCGTTACCCCGTTTGACCATTCTTCTGTCCAAAACAGCCATAGGGTCCAACTGTATTGTGCCCTCAGGACCAACAGGTGGAAGAGTTGGTTGAGCGACTATATTTGAGCCAAGTTTCTTTTTTAGCAAGGATACATGGAAGGTAGAATGGATCTTGGCAGTGGCTGGTAATTGCAGCTTATAAGCCACTGTGCCAACCCTTTGCAGGACTTGATAAGGTCCATAAAACCTTGGAGCTAGCTTCATATTCCTCTGTAGAGCTAATGTGGTTTGCTTATAGGGCTGCAAACGTAAGTACACCCAATCCCCAACTTCAAAGTGCCTTTCAGATCTACCTTTATCAGCATAATGTTTCATTCTCTCCTGAGCTTGAGACAGATGCTCCCTCAGTTTTCTGATGATGGAAGCCCTTTCCCCCAACCATTGTTCAACTTCAGCCACTGAAGAAGGTTTGGAAACACAGAAAGTGTGGTTAGGAGGATCTTGACCATAGTCTGCATAGTAATGAGTGGTCTTGGTGGCAGAGTGGTATGTGGTGTTGTACCACCACTCTGCTAAGGAAAGCCATTTACTCCATTGTCTAGGATAGTCACTAGTCATACACCTTAAGTAGTTTTCCAAACATTTGTTTAAAATTTCAGTCTGCCCATCAGATTGGGGATGATAAGCAGTACTTAGGCATAAATCACACCCTTGTAAGGTAAAAAGCTCTTGCCAAAAGTGGCTAGTAAAGACAGCATCTCTGTCAGATACAATTGTGGATGGAAGGCCATGCAATTTGAAGACATGATCAAAGAACACTCTAGCAACATCTTTTGCAGTGTAAGGATGTGAGAGAGCCATAAAATGCCCATATTTGGTCAGTCTGTCTACTACTACAAAGATCACAGTCTTCCCTTGAGAGTTGGGCAACCCATCAATGAAGTCCATACTAACGTCAGACCAAATTCTGTTTGGAATGGGGAGGGGCTGAAGTAACCCTGGGTACTTGACATTTTCTCCTTTAAACCTCTGACAGATCTCACATTCTGATATAAAGAGTGCCACATCCTTTTGAAGTCCCTTCCAATAGAAGTTCTTTTGCAGTGTTTTAGTGGTTTTGCCTACCCCTGAATGACCTCCCAAAGAGGAAGAGTGGAAGTCCTGAATCAGTCTATTCCTGACAGGTGACTCACCTACCACCAATCTGTCATGGTAGGTTAAGATTCCATGTTCCCAACCATAACCAGAATGCACTTGGCCCTACTGGAAATCTTAGATAAGTTGCTGTATGTGAGAATCAGTAGCCCAACTTCTCTTTACCTCATCTAACCAACTAGTAGTCACACAGGAAAGAGCATGGAGTGTGGCAACTGGATCCTCTGAATTTGTCAACTCCCCTTTTCTTGACAAGGCATCTGCAGCTTGGTTATCCTTCCCACGCCTGTACATGATGGAATAGTCAAAACCTAAGAGCTTGGTAACCCATTTTTGCTGAAATGGAGTTCCAACCCGTTGCTCCAACAGATATTTTAAGCTTTGATGGTCAGTCCTTATGAGAAACTTCATTCCTAAAAGATAGTACCTCCACTTTAAGACAGCTAGCACTACTGCCATTAATTCCTTCTCATAAGTGGAAAGGGCTTGATCCCTAGTTGATAGCCCTTTACTCCAGTAGGCAATAGGGTGCCCTTCTTGCATAAGTACTGCCCCTAAACCTGTTCCAGATGCATTTGATTCCAAGATGAAAATTTTACTATAGTCAGGTAAGGCCAAAACTAGTGTTGTGGTCATAGCCCTCTTTAACTGTTGGAAGGCCAAAGTAGCTGCAGGTGTCCAGTCAAAGGAGTCTTTCCTGAGCAAACTATGAGCAAATGTTCCCATAGTTTTGCACAAATCTCCTATAATAGCCAGTGATGCCCAAAAAACCCATTAATTCTTTAATGGTAGTTGGTAGAGGCCAAGATGTCATTGCTTGTAATTTGGTAGGCTCTGCTGAAACCCCCTTGGCTGAGACCAAATGACCCAAATACTGCACCTCATGCTTGCCAAACACACACTAAGATAGCTTAGCAAACAAGAAATTTTGTCTAAGTAACTGCAGAGTGGTCTGTAGGTGCTGCAAATGTGTATCCCAGGTCTGACTGTATATCAAAATATCATCAAAAAACACTAGAACAAACTTCCTCAAGTTGGGCCTAAACACCTCATTCATCAAGCTTTGGAATGTGGAAGGGGCATTAGTAAGCCCAAATGGCATTACCAAAAATTCATAATGTCCATCATGTGTCCTAAAAGCTGTCTTGTCAATATCTTTTGGGTGCACCCTAATTTGGTGATAACCAGACCTTAGGTCTAGTTTGGAAAAATATTGTGCTTCAGATAATTCATCTAATAGTTCATCTATTACTGGAATAGGGAACTTGTCCTTGATAGTGGCACTGTTAAGAGCCATATAATCCACACACATTCTCCAAGATCCATCTTTTTTCTTGACTAAGAGGACTGGAGAAGAGTATGGACTGACACTGAGTCTTATAATTCCTGAGTGCAACATTTCCTTGACTTGATTCTCAATTTCAGTTTTGTGGAAGTAGGGGTACCTGTAGGGCCTTATGTTGGGAGGTTCAGTTCCTTGCTTTAGAGGAATGCAATGGTCATGAGTTCTAACTGGTGGTAAAGTCTTTGGCTCCTGAAAGATGTCTGCAAATGCTGATAAGTTCTCTTCTAGTTCTTGAGGCTTGTCTTCTGTAGTGTCACTGTGGTCAGTTTGGAGCATGAAAATCTGAGCTACAGCTCTCTGTGGTTGTTTCTGAAGTATCTTATGCATCTTTGCAGTCCCCACAATCTGCACCTCATCCCTTTTACCCCCTCTTAGGACATGCCTCTTGTTGTTTAAGATAAATTCCATGCTGAGATGTTTGAAGTCCCATTTGACTGGACCCAAAGTTGCTAGCCACTGTATCCCCAGAACCATATCACACCCTTTCAATTGTAGTATTCTCATGTCTGCCTGGAAAGTGGTGCCCTGCATGTCCCATTGAAAATTTCTGCATACAGTACTCAACATTTTAGTCCCATCAGCCACTGATACTGGCAGAGAGTCAGTGCTTTCAGAATTTATGTGTACCCTTTTGACCACTTCTGGACTCAGAAAATTGTGAGTGCTACCAGAGTCGATTAAGATGTTGATTAGCTTTTTCTTAACATTTCCTTTAACCCGCATAGTCCTGTAAGAAATAGAACCAGTGAGTGCATTCAGAGAGATCTGCAATTCTTCATCTGTTGTTGGATCCTCTATGAATCCTTCTTCTTCTTCCAAAACTGGTGGTTGTTCCCCCATTTCCTCCTCTCCTTCCATTGCATAAAGCTGCTTCCTTTTACAGATGTGCCCTCTGGTAAATTTCTCATTGCACTTGAAACAAAGTCCCTTGGCTCTTTTGTCCTCTAACTCCTTAGGTAATTCCTTCTTAACAGAAGACCCACCCCCTATGTAAGGTCTGTTCAAAGGCATGGGTAGAATTCCTTCTGTCCTAGACCCAGTTCTTGTCTTCCTTGTAATTGCCTCAATGCTTGTTTCTTGGAATTTGGCCAGCCCTATGGCTTGAGTGATTGAGGTTGGTTTAAACATCAAGACCCCAGGTTGGATCTCTTCTTTGAGACCACTTATGAAGCAACTGACGAAAAAAATTTCAGGAAGATTTTGGGTTTTGTTAGCCAATATTTCAAATTGTTCTTGATAAGCCTTAACAGTGGTGGTTTGTTTGAGTTTGGTTAATTCCCCTACAGCATCTTCAAAGGTATTAGGCCCAAATCTTGCTACCAGACCATGTTTGAACAAATCCCAAGTAATGTGATGGTGGCACTTTTCAAACCACTGGAACCACTGGAGGAAAGAGTCCTCTAAATGAAAAAGAAGCCAACTTTATCCAACACATCTATGGCATTATACTCAAAAAATCGTTCACATTTATACAACCTTCCATTAGGGTTCTCTCCATAGAATTTTGGGAATTCAATTTTGGCAAACTTCTGATTACAGAAAAGAGAAGAATTAGTTTGCCGCTCTAACCTTGTTGGTGTATCCACATGAATCTGAAACCCTAAAGCACCAGGTTGCTCTTGGCGATAGTTTCTTGAAATCCCAGCTTGTTCTTGCTGCTGCTGTTTCCCATAGATGTGCTGAGCCATTTGATCGTACTTGGTGTTCATGGCTGCAATCAACTCCTTGATATCTGCTAAGTTCTTGAGGGAATTTCTGATTTCTTCTATTTCCTTCGAATTTTTCTCATTTCCATCTATAAGGGTGCGTAGATTTTCTTCGATTTTCTTGTTTTCTTGGGCGGCCCTAGTCCCCTCTGCCATGACTGTGATGTAACGCCCCAAATTTCTTGAACATAATTTAAATACATAAATCCACGTGGCAAGTCAAAAGTCCACGGTCAACATTTGACAAATCTTCCAAGGTCAATATAGTTACATCGTAAGTCGACCGGATACCCATACCCATGAAATAAGTACTTTAGTTTAACTGTTATTACAATTCCGAGTCAAAAGAAATGAATCAATTAGAGTTACACAATCATCTCTTTCAAAAAGAAATATAAGTTCAAAGATGATGCCATAACTCTCCATGCTAGCTTTGAAAAATATCAATGCATGCACACACGTCACGCACTCCAAGTCATGCTCCATGTTGTGTACCTGAAATGATTAGGGTGAGCTCACTAGCCCAGTAGGAAAGAGTCTACCAAAACTAAACGTAATGAAGTACAAGGGTGTAAGATTAAAATGTTCAATTTATACATTAATGCCCAAAGTTTCTAGGGAGGTAGACAAATCAAATCAAGCTCACGGGATCACAATTTTCAGGACTTTTTATCAAAAATATCCATCACGTGCCCAACGTATACCCAACCATTCGTTCGTGTCTAATTCGTCGTATCTTTGTGTCACACTTTCGTTTAATCAATTCTTTCAGAAATTCCTCGCGACACGTCCATAGGACGGCCCGAGTATCAATTCTGGGCTACCATATAGACCCCGTATCCCTCGCGACACGCCCATAGGACGGCCCGAGTATCATCTTCCCCTTGGCCAAGACATAACCCTCGCGAACGTCTATAGGACGGACCGAGTATCAAACCTAG
This sequence comes from Gaultheria prostrata, assembly GCA_036023075.1. Lineage (NCBI taxonomy): Eukaryota > Viridiplantae > Streptophyta > Magnoliopsida > Ericales > Ericaceae > Gaultheria > Gaultheria prostrata. Next base: position 30,798 of record JAXBDA010002667.1, on the reverse strand, counting down.
CGACACGTCCCAAAGACGGCCCTAGTATCAACAATTTCACATTCTCACTTACAATATCTTTAAGTACATTAACCATGTGTTCGTGTCATCGTGTCACCCATGCCCCACGATGTTAGTTCAACCCACAAAACTCGCCAAGCTCGATCAAATAGACACACATAGCGTGAAACATAAGGTTAATCAACCATAGAAACTCAACATATCTCTAATCATATAAGCAAATAGGTCCGGAACAATTATCGGAACAAGAAACGAGATACACCAAGCCCGGATTCTGAACAGTCGATCCTGTATCGATACAAACCCATTTTGTATCGATACAGGCTCCTTACGAGCGGATTTTTGACAGCTTTTCTTGGTGCTTTCGTGGGAGTTCAAATCAACACAACCCAAGTAAATTTCCAACACAAAGGGCAACATTAGGACTATTTAACAACAAGTTCATGAGGAATTTCATTCAAGAGCAATATCAAACACAAACCCCAACCAAAATGACTAGAAATGGGTTTTCAAGGAAAATCAAAGGGGTTGATCAAATTGGAGTTCAATCCACACACAAGCACTTGAGAATGCTTAGTAAAGATAGAAATTTCCCTACCTCAAAGAGCTTTGAGCTTCAAATCAAGCAAAACGAGTTTTGAGATCCCCAATTTGTGTCTCCACGTTTTTGGCCCTCCCGATTCGTAAAGATGGTACTCCGGCATCCCAAACACGCGTAGATGATGAATCTTTGGTTGGTTGGTGAAGAGGTTTGATGAGGAGGGAGGAATTTGAGCTCAAAGGAGCAAAAATGGAGGAGGGAGTGAGAGAGAGAGGAGTCGGCTGGAGTGAGGGAGAGAAAATGAGTGAAAATTTTCCCCTGATACAAGTATATACACCCCCTTTATTGCACTTACCCCCTTCGTGTTTCAAACGTATTTTAAAGACACCCTTGTGCATTTATCCAACTCCACATTGACCCTCTTTTAATCAATTTTCATTTCCTCACATTTCCCCAATATTATTCTTAAAAAAATAATAAAATCTTACGGGTCTTTACATGTGAACAGGCCAAGGATTTTTGGCTCTGATACCAATGTCAAACTTAGAAAGAAGGTAACCGAAATGTAACAGATTTCCAAAGAGAAGAGAGAGAAAGAGGAAGAAAGAGATTGTTATTTCTCAGTAAAAATTCAACATACATGATAGAGGATCTTGTTAACCTCTTATAGTTCTCAGTTACAAGTTCCCGCCCAACATTCTCTAACTAACTACTCCCTCCATCCCTTTTTAAGTGATCCGTTTGGGAAACGTGTATTTTTGTGGACGTTAAAAAAGGCACCTCCGTAGAAAATTTTTAATTTTTTTTTTTGCACCAAATTAAAGTACTCAATGAGCACTTTAAACTTTAATTTGGTATTAAAAAAATTAAAAGATTTTATAGAGAAATATGTTTTTTAGGGTTTTAAAATTACACGTATTCCCATATGGATCATTTAAAAAGGGACGGAAGGAGTAGTAACTAACTCTCTACTGCCCTTTTTACAATATTACAGAATCCCCCTTCAACTATTGTCTTATTATTTTTCGACATAACAACTAGCGTATCCCAGCGCTTTGCCAGGAGGCCTTAGGGAATTGTTCATCGACGTCGTGACTATAGTTGGGATAAGGTCGATTACTGTCAACCCCGATTCAACTACCTACCTTTTCAAGAGATACCAATAAAATGGTGTGGAGTAGTTTTCACCCAATTTCATATTTATAAGGATTGAGAAAAAAAGAGCCCTTTGAGAATTAAAAAGAGAACCAAGGGCTTGTAGCCTAGCAGTTATCTCCTTCCACAAGTGAGACCAAGGTTTGAGCCTCGGCAGAGGCATTTGGGATTTAGGGCTATGGATAGCTTCCAGACCCCCTCTGGACTAACTCACTAACTCTCCCCCCAAAAAAAAAAAGAATTAGAAAGAGATTTTTGAAGAAAAAAATGTAGAGCCGTTGGGGATTGTTATAAGCCTTTTTTTTCTTTCTTTTTTTGAGAATGGTATTGCACATTCTAGCCATTTTCGCCAGGTTGCTTCCGGAATGTTTTTTGGTAGGAATCAGCTGTGATTTGGTGAAGTGGCATGGATGATTATAGCCATCATTGACAACTTTACTATTTTCCAACCATTTTTGCATCAACATTGGAGCATCAAGTTTTATAAATGGTGCCAAATTATAGGTACAGCACCACTTTTCCCTTCCCAATTGGACATGGTCTTGTACGTCAATTGCATGGAGACACAGACGGTCAATTTTGGGAGAATAAAATAAATGCAGCATGATATGCACGTTCATTTTCTGCGGAGTATGATTTATACATGGGTTCGACGCGGGGACACTGGCAGGGTAAAATGGTGCCCGAAGATGTTTTTCAAGTCCAGAATACAATCGGTTACTTAATGGTGGATTTTTGGTGAAGATAGAAAAAGTCGACCGGGCCACAACGGGCTACTACGTATCCCCGGTGCAATGGGGAATCAGGTCAGATGTAATTCAGAATTACGTCCGGGTTTTCATAATCGAAAATACTTCTGTCCGACTTGAGTGCGGCTGCAAGTTTTTCGAGTCTAATTAGTACTTGCATTCTGCGATAAGATCTAAGTGTAGAGAAACCTGGCCCATCTCCGGTCGCAATGCCGTTCAGTCCCACTCAGATAACCGCTGGTCTTTCCATTTGAGAAAGAGCTGATTCATCTTCACTTTTATCCGTGAATTCTTAAGGGAGTCTTTTTTATGTCGCTCAATACCAGCGCTCCCTGACTGCATATTTTAAGTTGATTAGTTTGGATCCGAGTTGGTGTGGCACTACACCTTCCAGGGGCGCATATACACAATAAAATCTGGGTATCACGCTGCTCGATCTAACTCTCAATTGCTACAAGAGGTATAGGCCCGAATCCTCATTTAGGCTGAAAAGCAAGATTTGGGCAACAATTTGGAAGCTCAAAAGGCCCTAAAGAAATCAACAATTTGGTTGAGAGCGTGCTATAATATTCTGGCTTCTGAGGGAAATCTTCATAGACGAGGGTGTGCATCAGGCACTCGTCCTATTTGCCTTTGCCTTGTCCATCCTGAATCTACGGGAACATATGCTATTTGATTGCTCTCGGGCTTGGACCGTCTGATTTGCCTGCCATATGCAGCTAAATCTTGGGGGGAAAGACCTCCTAATTCCATCCTCAAATGGACGTCAGATGCAATGGATGTGGTTTATATGGAGTCTCGCAATGAGTTTATTAAGAGAAATGTGGCTGTGAATCCTTTGGATACAATGACTAGAGCTAATGCTTATCACTCTGCTTAATTCTGTTATGAATGCTAGCTACTGTCCATTTGGGTAAACCAAAGGGAGAGATCAAAATTCTTTATGGAGGGCTCCAAACAATAATTTATCCAAGATTACTTCTGATGCTGCGGTTAAGAGGGAAGGTAATGGGGGCTTTGTTGCTGCTGTGCTTAGGAATGGAAATGGCAGGTTGTTATGGCTTCGCGAGAGTCAAGACCAGTGAATTTTCACTCTAGTTTACAGAAGGAGGTTTTCACTATTTGGTATGCCTGCTTGATGAAAAAGGCTTTAAGAGATTCGGGAGTTGATCACCGAATCTGACAACAAACAGGCTTTTCAGTGTTGTGAAGTTTCACAGTTACGGTAATTCCTTCAGCTGGGTTGGGCGATCTGGTTATCAAGTGCCTCGTCATACAGCTTCTTTGGCAGTGAAGGGGCTCTTAGACTGTAGGGTAAATACCCCTTCCCCTTCTTTTGTCTGTTTTATGTAGGGATTTTCCTTCTGCTTTGTAGCCTTTTGGCATTTTTCGTTGATCAAAAAGCAAAGGAGGCACAATAACCAAGTATTATCCTGCTATCTCGGAATTTTGGACTTCACACGATTGAAAACCACGCATCAGGGATCTTAATTAAAACCCATGATGCACCAACACCAACCTTATGACTCACCCTTTGGTAGAAATTGGACGGAACAGCTACAAGTGCGCAAGTTCACAGCACAACTCTCTGACACAAAAACCATTTCCATGTCATTTGATGCGACTCCTTTTGCATCAGACCCCAAGAAGTAGAAAGTTCAAAGCAATTACTCCTAAAAGATAAGGAGACTTGAACCTCTTTATTAGAAAATTTACAACTCGTCCAACGAGAGTAACGAGTACGCAGAAACGAAGATCCCAACAAAAAAATGTCAGCAAATTAAAAACAAAAAATGTCAGCTCTATTGCCAAACCAAAAAAATGGACTGCTAAATATTGTCCTCTGGACTTGTACATAACTGCTACACTTGGCACTTGACCTCCAAACTATATAAATAGAACAGCACTGGCAGCTTCAAACTAGTGCTCCTAGAAAACAGACGAGGTCTTTTTGCGCTTAAAAAAAGTATATGCACGTTATAATTAAAAAAGTGACTTGACAGAAATCTTACCAGCAACTTCCTAGCTAAGACCCCACCGGAGCAATTCCTTGTGCCTTGGCTGCTGCAGTAGCAGCCGCAGCAGCCGCAGCTGCAGCTGCGGCAGCAGAAGCCGCTGCATTGGGCGTTGAAGGGGGCACCGGGTTGGATTGCGAAGTATTCTGCTGAACAACCGCTTGATGCTGCTGCTGTAGTTGCTGAGAGTTGACTTGGGCTAGCAAAGCCTTGATCTGACTCCCAGTCAATGTCTCCTGCTCGAGCAAAGCATTAGCAAGAGCATGGTGCTCTTTGCTATGAGTAATGAGAATGTTTTTCGCATTATTATAAGCCCTTTCCAAGAGTTCTCTCACTTCCTTCTCTATAAGAAGCCTAGTCTCAGTGCTCATGCTCTTTCCATTATCGTCATAATTGTGTGTAACAACCCCAACTTGCTTGCTCATGCCGTATTTTGTAACCATGGCTCTAGCTAGACTAGTTGCTTGCTGAAGATCCGAAGATGCACCGGAAGTAACCTCATTTTCTCCGAAGATGAGCTCTTCTGCAACTCTACCCCCCATGCAAACATCAAGTCGAGCAAGCATTTGCTTACGGGAAATACTTGTCTCATCCTTATCGGGTAATTGTGCAACCATGCCCAGGGACATGCCACGTGGCACGATAGTTGCCTTGTGCACTGGAAGGGCCCCATCAGTGTGGATAGCAACCAGGGCATGGCCACCTTCATGGAAGGCCGTCAGCTTACGTGACTCGTCGGATATGACTGCCGATTTACGCTCGCTTCCCATCATGATCTTGTCCTTTGCGTATTCTAGATCGGCCATGCTCACAGCTTTAGCACCATCCATTGCAGCCTTGAGAGCTGCAATGTTGACCAAGTTTGCGAGGTCAGCACCTGAGAATCCAGGAGTTCCCCTAGCAATGATCATCATGTCAACATCATCGCCCTTCAACACCTGTAAAAAATTATATGAATATCGGATCATAAACTTGAACTAAGGCTTGAAAGACTTTCTGCTTTCCTCATTGCATTACAAATTAGTTCTGTGCATGTTAACTGCTGCTCAAATCAAAAGATTCCACAGAAACTACACAAACTTAAAGTACATCTTTTCTACTAAAATGGTAGTAAGACACTCCATAACATGCAACACACATGCATGCACTTTTATCAGAAAGGTCAGACGTATTTTATTAGTCTTAGGAACAACTGTGACGTAAATATGTAAATGTAAGGCTTCCCCATACATGTCAAGGTCATTATATGGCTTCCATGAACATCCTCCCTGGCCCTGGGGGAATCATGGGATAAGGAAGAAGTGCACAAAAGAGGTGCGAGGTTAAATAATCAGATGAACTACAGTCAAGGAAGAGAGACACACAAGTATATTCACACCAAAATATCCTATGTGTCCACTGACGAGCCAAGATCCTATCAAAGTGACGAACCATCGATCAATGATCACCTAGGAAGCATGGGTACTGGTATGGGGTATGGGTACTGGTATGGGGTATGGGTACTGGTGCAGGATACAGCTACAACCCAAAAAAGTAGGGTACGGGTACGGCGGAGGTACGATGATTTTTTTATGTATATCTTTTTACAATTTTGGCATGATTCATAAGATGTAACAAGTATAACATATTTTATAGATAGAAACAAGACAACAAAAGCTAATAGCACTTGAACTTGAACCCATACTGCTTGATGGACTCATCTTCCTATGCAATAAAGTGCAATGCCTAATTTTTGTGCATGCAACTATCATAGGTTTCAAAATGGAGAGCAAAAGTTATTTCAAGACCCATCTAAAAAATCGAAAAAAGGAATAGATTTTGACATAATAACGAGAGAGAAGGGGCAGCAAAATAATGAATGAGAGAGAGAGAGACGAGTCGCAGTCGCTGGAGGAAGATTGACAAAAAAGATTCGTACAACCCTGCTCTTGTTTTTCCAAAATCAAGCTCTAGATCTGAGTCGTGGTCTCGAGTTTATGACTTTATCACATTGAGTTCTTGCATATTAAGGCTACCAGTTTGAGTATTTTTTCCATACAGAATCCCTAAAGTTTTGAAAACTTTATGAATGCCCAAAAGCACCCAGAAAAGTACCCAACGAAGTACCCATAAACTCAAAAGTACCCGGTACATTTTTGGAGTACGCAGTACATATTTTGAAGTACCCAGGAAGTACTGCTACCCGGTACGGGTACGGTATGGGTACTTTGGGGTTTTAGAAGTACCCATGCTTCATAGATGATCACCAAGGTTCAGATTGTACAAGACATCTATACCTATCTCACTTCTTTCTTTCCAAATATGAGCCCTGAACATAATTCCTTATTCCCGCCTTTCTCTAGATCTAGTATATATACTGAGGGTGGCAGAAAAGCGGTTCACCCAAAGGCAACACAAGAACAAGACCCTATGAGTTAAAATACAACCCCCAATTGCGAAATAATAAACAAACAACCCAAGCCAACTGCCAAAGGTAGAAAGACACAAGAACAAGACTATGTAGTAGATCAACAATTTTTCTATTTGGTAGATGAGAATCATCCCTTTCCATACTTTGGCCTACTCTCCTAAGCGAACAAAACAATATCTTCTGTAAGAGGAACAATACCTTCGACATATGAGATTCTAAAATTTGTCTCCGCCCTTCAACATCTGGATTCGGGACAACGATGTTACGATCAAACCGTCCAGGTCTCACCAGCGCCTTATCCAATGACTCTGGGAAATTAGTTGCAGCAATCACAATGATCCCATCATTTTGTTTGAAGCCATCAAGTTCAACAAGCAACTGATTCAAGGTCATCTTCATGTACTGCTGGTCCTTTGGGTTACGGCTTCCCCCTATGGCATCTATCTCATCAATGAATATGATACATGGTGACCGCTTCTTCGCAGCAGCAAAGAGATCCCTCACCCTTCGGGCTCCAACACCCACAAACATTTCCTCAAATTCACTGCCACTGCACGAGAAAAAAGGCACTCCAGCTTCTCCTGCTATAGCCCTTGCTAACATAGTCTTGCCAGTGCCAGGTGGACCAACAAGCAAAACACCTTTTGGAAGCTTTCCACCAAGACGAGTGAAGCGCTGCAAAATACAAAAGTAAAGATAAGAGATTTCGAAGATTCCACTTTCAAAAGGACAAAAAAAAAAAAAAAAAGGGATTTCAACTTTTCCATATAGTCGAGGCAAACTTTAATTTATGCATATTAACAGGGTAACACATGCTTCAAAATCCTTTTGTACAATTCTACACACTTTTGGGATTCTCCCAAATAGGATAATGCAAAATGAAATGAATAAGCAAATTCGAGAGAAAAAAAAGTGGAAGCGCCATATTAGAGCAAGTGCATCAGCTTAGGCAAAATTTGAGCCAAAACTGCTGGTGAACAGTGCATATTTTACATTTTACCTACCCACATCTCTTTCAACACTCCAACAATACTATCTATTTTACCAATCATCTATTATTAAATCAATTCTTTCTCTTTCATACTTTCCTTTTCATTTTTGCAGCCCAACGGTAACAAAATGTTCAAACGGTCATGTGTCATCCCTTCAACGTTAAAAACATCACTGCTCAGTTTTGCACTAGACCAAGTCAGACGAAAAGGAAAAAAAGCAACGGTCACTTGTATTTCCTATAAAAAGGAACTCAAGTATTCTCTCTGTCTTCTCTTGCTCTGAATACTTTCTCCTCCCATAGTTGTGACAAAAAAAAAAAAAAGACCCATTCACTTCTTTACTCTGTAATTTTCTATTGCTTTGAATATTTCTTCTCTTGCTCTTAATATTTTCTCCTCCCACAGCTGTGACAAAAAAAATAGACCCATTCACTTCTTTTCTTTGTAATTTTCTCTCATGGCTTCGAATCATGGATTCTTCAATTTGTTTATCAAAATCACACCCAAAGCAGGAAAATGTTTTGAGATTCATACCTGTTGATAGCAGAAACTTGCAACCCGACACAAAACGGAAGAACTCTGATAGCAGTTTTGATGAACTCTGAGATGGGTCAGAGAAAACGTGGACAGAGAGTGAAGGGAAGAAGGGCAGGACGAGGAGAACGCGGGAAAAAAAATGATAGAATAATGGTTTGCTGGTGTACAGTACTCGGCAAAATAGCCCCGTAACTTCGGGAGCAAGTACTGTAGATGGAGGAAGGATACCTAAGCGTTTACAGAGACTGCTGGGGCAGACATTCTCCCACTTCGGTTAGCTTAAATAGCTTATATGCTCATTTAGCTAAGCTGATGCACTTGCTCTTATGGACAGGCATGTTGTGCAATGTTAACAGCTACTTCACCATCTTAGACAGGGAAGTTTAAATAAGAGAAAAGGTAAAGCGATAGAGAGAGGGAGTAATACAGGGAATTTCTTAAAGTGACACGGGTAACTAGCTAAAAACAGGACCAAACAAAGAAAGAGGGATGCATACCACAAGCTGCAACTCATATTACCTTTGGGTCCCGAAGATAGTGAACAATTTCTTCTAGCTCAGCTTTTGCCTCGTCGACACCTTTGACGTCACTAAATTTTGTGTTAGATTCCATGCTAGGTTGCACCTCCTCATTTAGACCAAGTCCTGGAAGACCAGCAACAGGAAAGAAAAGAAGAGAGGAAACTTATCACCAAAGCATACATGATACATGTATAGGATCCAGATTGCAAAGGCACCTGCAACATTAGAAGTTTAGAACAAATTACTACCTTTACTAATTCCTCTGTCCTCAATGAGTGCTCCTACACCAGAAATCAACAGAAAGGCCATGCCCAGGGTTCGGAATGTCCGCCACAATTGTTCCTTGAAATGCCCCCCTTCTGAAGTTACCATATGTAAAGGTGCACTGGCAGTTCCAAGAAAACCTTCTTTTGTAGATTTTCCCATGTTCCTAAAAGCTGAAAGACCACCTATACTTTCTTCCGCAGCTTGCGAGTTAGCAGTGCCTGCAATCCCTGCATTCTCTTGCTTAGTTGGTGAAATTGAGAGAAAACAAAAAGGTTGTACAAAAATTGGTAAAAGAGAAATCATAAGGACGAAGCACTCTTCTGCTAGTTAAACCCACCTCTCTGCAATGTCCTGACCAACTCACTTTCATCCAACCTGTCAACCTTAACCAATGCCTTGACATATTCAGAAAGTGCTGATGGGTTAGAGTGCAATGAAGGTTGACTTTCAAACAGCCTTATCACAGCTTCAGGATCATTTCTTTGACCGAGCTCTTTAAGGTATGCAAGGTCATTTGACCCATTTGTATCACGTATTCTGCGAGCTAAACTACCAACGTAGCTCGAATGAAACCTTTCATGAGTACCTGAAGGTCTATTCCCTGCAGAAAGGTAAAACAACCAATCATTATCATGAAGAAAAAAAAGGTCAGCAAATGGAGTTTGGAATCATAAATTAAAATCTGACATTCGGAATAGAGATTAAAATTCTATTTGTCGGAATCCTACAATTATGAAATCTGAGTTGAATCGGACTATGAGTTGGAAGATCAATTTGACACAATTACAAATAAGTTTGAGATTAATTCGACACAACTACAAATGAGTTTGAGATTAATTCGACACAACTACAAATGAGTTTGAAAAGACGTGTCATGTGCTGGAATCTGGATAAATCATTGTCAACTTAATATATAACTGGGTCCATTTCGTAAACGGTGATGCAGTCCATAAAGGGTAGAAGATTAAGGAAGCATTCACATATGGAAGTTGTTTTGGTTTCAAGCCGAACCTTAGTTGCATGAAGCGGGAGCGGGAGCGGGTGCGGGGAAGCGGGGGTATGTAGAAGCTCCCTAGGTTGGGACCAGGGAGGGAGTATTTACTGAATAAATTTATATATATATATTATATGTATTGTACATATATTTTATAGTTGCAAAGCGAGCGTGTATATAAACATTTTATATACATAAACATGCGTGAGAAATGATATCCCAATAGAGTTTTTTTAATGGACTAAACAAGTAGATAAGTATAGTAGAATACAAGATGAGAAAGAGAGTCCTAAATCTTTCTTACTTGCATATGGAAAGAGAAGTGAGAATCGGAGAATTTCGCCGTTAAGATTAGGGTGAAAGCTCTCATCCTACTTGGGAGCGAGCTTCCAACGAGCTCCTGTCTCAGGAGCGCGGATTTGAGCTGCCGTCTAGGGAGCGCACCCCATTTTAGAAGGATCCTGCTACTAAGAACAAAACTTAACACGGGGCAATCGGATTAACTTATACGGATGTCTTCAATTCTAATAGTCTCATTCATACTTATTTAAGTATGTTGTAGGTCATATTAATAGTTAAGTGTTCTGGTAATTTAAAAAGTGCTGGATTTTATTAGTAGTCATAACTAAGTAATAAAATAGTTAGTTGATGCAGTCCATACAAACAGGTCACGGGTATTTTGATAATTTTGTGTAGCTGGAAGTTATGGCCCTTGTGGATTAGAAGGGTAGTCCATTGGCCACTAAATGGACCTACTTGGGATATTAAGGAGGCATTGGCTGGAGTATTTAAGGCTTTGCGACTTTTCATGAGCCTTGTGGCTTGATTTAGGGAAGTTTGACCACATATTTAATGTATGCAACCATTAGATAACACATTCATCCTACCTAGTCATCTAGGGGATGGGAATAGTCTTTGGTAGTAAAAACATCTAGGGAATATCTTGGAAATAGGAGTAGTTATTTGCATTTAAGACATGCTTAGGAGTCTATAAGAAGTTGTACTTCAAGAGTTTGAATTATGAATAATTAATATGAAATTTATGCAGCTTTATGCTTCAAGATTGTGAGATGCAATCCCATTCTTTGGTATGATGCTAAAGAGGCCTTAGGTGTGATGCCTTTGGTAACCTAGGTGTGAGGCCTAGATCTATCTTCTTAAATTCTTCTTCTCTTCTCGTGTACTGTTCACGTACACTATTCACAGGCCCAAAAACAGCCCCTTTTCTTAGTGTTTTGATCATCCTTAACCCTATTCCGATCCCGTTCTACATCAATTTGGTATCAGAGTCAGGTTAACATCATGTCTACACGATCTGGCAGACCGATTAGAGGAAGATTAACTGATTTCCAGCGTGACAAGATTCTATTAAAACTTGCAGAGCAGATGGATAATTGCAATCTACACCTTAGTACTCTGGAAGGCCAAACAACTCGGCCTAATGATGGTCCAACAACAGGCGAACAAGGAGAGAACTCTGCAAATAATAATCCTGGTGGAAAAGATGGGAATCCAGGCAGGGAATCATCAGAACAACGTCCAAATTCTCCTCAACAGCAACAATTCAGAACCGCCCAAGGTCAAGGTGGGCCACAATGTTCCATCTTCAATTAGACAAATGACTTGTTATAGAGGAATCAATATGAGACGTATGATACAGCAGAAGCTATCACTAAGAAGATAAAAATGGATGTTCCAAATTTCGAAAGTAAGGTTATCTACGTTGTTTTCGGATTGGCTTGCCTCCATTGAAGAGTACTTCTATTGGAATGATATGGCTGACGATCGGCGAGTAAGATTTGCTAAGATGAAGCTTATAGGATTGGTAAAAATCTGGTGGATGGGTGTTGAAGGTGATATTCAGAGATCGGAGCAACCACCAATTGGTACTTGGCAAGAGATGAAGGCTAAATGGCGGGAGAAGTACATGCCATCGAATTACCATGAGAAATTATGCGAACAACTCATTGAGTTAAAGCAAAATAGCATGTCGGTGGCTGAATATATGCAGAATTTGATGAGCATAAGATGAGGAGTCAAGTGACGGAAGACTCAAGTCAAACTCTTGCTCGATTCAAGGCTGGTTTGAGGTCAGACAAAAGGAGGGAGCTGCTTTGTCAACCCTTGTACAGTCCCGAACATGCCTTCCAAGTTGCTTTGGATATGGAGGAATACTTGAGGTACCCAATTTCTAAAAAGTTTATTTCTCAAGCCGGGGAGATAGCAGCTAGAGGGTACAGTGATGCAAGTCGTTTCCATCCCAGAGGATCTGAGCAACCTTCTTCCAATGCTTTTGATCCGAAGGGCAAGACTCACGCAGCCAATAAGGGGGGACGAAAGGACAACAACTGCTTTAGGTGTGGTGAATCGGGGCACATGGCATATCAATGTCCAAAGAGAAATTTACATATCGGAGTGGAGCACGAACACGAATCTGACCAGCAAAATTATGAAGATGGTGAGGATTCCTTCAATGTTGGAGTCTTTAATACGAATGACTTAGAAGATGAAGAGGTGGACAATTCGTTGATTTCTGTGGTTAGACGTATCCTTGCAGCACCTAAAGTTGAAAAAGAAGAGTGGAGGCGTACTTCTATTTTCCAGATGCTAGTTCGCTGTGGAAACCAAGCCCAAAAGCTTATTATCGATGGTGGGAGTTGCATGAATGTTGTCTCCACAGCCACAGTGGAGCACCTTAAGCTTCCCGTCCAACCACATCCTCACCTGTATAAGGTAGCTTGGATTGACAACACTTACATAGCCGTAACTCAGCGTTGCCTAGTTTCTTTCTCTTATGGTTATTATAGTGATTCTATTTGGTCTGAACATAATTCCCATGAATGTTGCACACATCCTTCTTGGGAGACCTTAGCTTTATGATAGAGATGTGCAACATTGCGGGAAAGAGAACACGTATGCTTTCTCATTCAAAAACAAGGAGATCGTTTTGAAACCGTTGACTACGGCTGAAATGAAGAATCACAAGGAAAAGAAGCCAAAGGAGGTTGCTGAAATTAAGCCCAAATCTCTCCACATTCTCACCCAGAAGCGTTTTCAAACCAAGACTATGGAACTGGGAGTTATCTATGCTGTGGTAGTGAAAGAAGCTTCAGAATCAGCAACTGCATCAGCCTCTGAAGTGCCATCAGAAGTTGTTAAGAGTTGTTGTCCCATTTTTCTGATGTTGCACCTAAAGAGCTCCCAAATGAATTACCTCCCATGCACAATGTCCAGCACGGAATAGATCTCATTCCGGGTTCTCAATTGCCTAATCTTCCGGCCTATCGCATGAATCCAAGTGAGCAAGCAGAGCTTAAAGGGCAGGTGGATGAACTACTGTCCAAGGGATTCATTCATGAAAATTAAGCCCTTGTGCTGTTCCGGCTTTGCTCATACCAAAGTTGCTGCCAGATGTGGTGCCAACAAACTCATTCAATGAGCCCCCACTAAAGCACGCTCTAGATTCTATCCATATTCCACAATTGCTCAACCCTCCAGCACATGATAAAAATCAGGAGCATTACATGCCGAGCACAGCGACAAGTTCTGATTTCATTGAGGGCAGCAAAGTTGATTTGCAAGATGGCATTATGCTAGACGAAAAGGCTATGCATGTGGAATCCAAGATTCCTGACGTGCAACGAACCTTTCAAATCGAGGTAGAACAAAGCATTGTGAAGCCGAATAATCTTAGAATGCATGGAAATTTTGAAGCCCAAGATGTGGTTCAATTCACGGATACGAACAAAGCTTTGTGAAGCCGAATAATCTTAGAATGCATGGAAACTCGAGGTAGAACAAAGCATTGTGAAGCCGAATAATCTTAGAATGCGTGGAAATTTTGAAGCCCAAGATGTGGTTCAATTAACGGATGCGAACAAAGCATTGTGAAGCCGAATAATCTTAGAATGCATGGAAACTTTGAAGCCCAAGATGTGGTTCGTTCAATTCACAGATGCCTTTGATATGCCAATTGATTTTGTCATTCCAATTAAATTCCATGACATAATTGAGGAGGCAAATCAATCATCGTCCTTTTTGCGGCCCATACGAAGAGGTCACGGGTATTTAAATGGCCCTTGTGGATTGGAAGGGTAGTCCATTGGCCACTAAATGGACCTACTTGGGATATTAAGGAGGCATTGGCTGGAGTATTTAAGGCTTTGCGACTTTTCATGAGCCTTGTGACTTTTGATTTAGGGAAGTTTGACAACATATTTAATGTATGCAACCATTAGATAACACATTCATCCTACCTAGTCATCTAGGGAATGGGAATAGTCTTTTGGTAGTAAAAACATCTAGGAATATCTTGGAAATAGGAGTAGTTATTTGCATTTAACACATGCTTAGGAGTCTATAAATTGTTGTACTTCAAGAGTTTGAATTATGAATGATTAATATGAAATTTATGCAGCTTTATGCTTCAAGATTGTGTGATGCAATCCCATTCTTTGGTGTGATGCAAAAGAGGCCTAAGGTGTGATGCCGTTGGTAACCTAGGTGTGAGGCCTATCTTCTTAAATCCTTCTTCTTCTCTTCTCGTTCTGTTATTCACGTACACTGTTCACAGGCCCAAAAACAGCCCCTTTTCTTAGTGTTTTGATCATCCTTAACCATATTCCAATCCCGCCCTACATCAATAGTTTTCTATTCCGAATAAGGGAAGAACAAGCACCTTGTTTGGAACATGTTTTAGAAACATGTTTTGGAAACAAACTCAAAAAAGTGGTGGGACCCACTTTTTCTCTCTCTAACTTTTTAAAAATTACTCTCATTTCTCACTCTATCTCTCTCCTCCTTTTTTCTCTCTCCACAATTATTACTCTCATTTCTCTCTCTACCTTTTTCCAAATTTTTCAAAAACACTTCTCCAAAACACAAACCAAACAAAGCGAAGAATTATTGTTTCTAGTTGGTTTAGAATATTAGTAGTTGCTAAGTATGATTAGTTTCTAAATTCGTGTCCCAGCCCTCATGGAGAGTCTTTGCCTACAAATATGGTTGTAATCTCATGGATTCATTAGAGTTGATCAATATGAGAATTTGAGATTCTTTGTGTGAAATTGCCTAACCCTTGCAAGGGTGAAGCATCTCCAATCTCTCTCTTCCTCTTCTCTTTCACTTTCTTCTTCTTTGCGTACAAGTTACTATTCTCGGGTCCTATTCACGGTCCCCAGAACAGCCATCAAAACAGCCAAGAATCCAAGGTTTTTCTTCCTAAAACCCTATCTTTTCATAACCCTAACATAAACTCTTAAAGTTCCACATTCTTATCCCCCTTTTGCAACACAAAAAACTCACGAAAATTGACGTGAACAGCCTGCTTACAGCTGCTGTCATAGTTCTGATTTTGGATAAGCTACACGTAGGAGAGTACCCCTACTTGTCCTACATCAAACAGTTAGCCGCGAAACCAAAAAATAGCATTGGATAAGTTTCAAGACTATTGGTCATCTAAAATGGCATCATATATATGACTTGAAAGAGGTATTGGGTTCAAGTCTCTGCATTTGTTCCCCGTATGCATTCTTCTTACCTGCACATATGGATTTCCAGTGTTTCCATCTCGCGTGAAAGAAAGGGTTGCACCTAATGAAGTATGTTGAGTAGTTCAGTTTTCAATGCCGACTCCCTAATCCCTAATTAAAACTTTTGAGATTATGCGTAATTGTTGAAACTTGAGAGCAATAACTGGACCTATAGTCAATTAGTCACAAAATCATAGTAGGATCATAATCCATTGCCAAGGGATAGAACCAATTTTTTATTAAGAAGTAACAAGATAGGCAAATACTAGATATGAGAAGACAAGCGACAAGAACCCATGCAAAAGGAAAACTTGTAATTTTATCCTTACTACGTACTAGTTTCTTCTTTAGTAGCTTACTCATCAACACAGCCTATATTTTTCCAGACAAAAATAACACGAAGATATAAAAGAAAGATCAAAAGTCTTCTGGCTAAATATAAGGAAAACAATTACATCGTTCGTCCTTCTCATATCTATTTTCCATTATAATAGGAGTAGATACCAGTGAATGCTGAATCCTTTCAACATGGCTTCAGGGTTCTTAGGGCTAATCTCTTTAGAAAAAACTAAGCATACATGACCATATCAAACGTGCATGAAATGATTTAACAAAACAATCTTGAGATTCTTGACCATTCAACATGCAAAAAATAATAATGATAAATAGCTTCCAATACTCAAGAATATTGGATACCTACAATTTGGATGCGGAAAATGTGTTTATGATGCAAAGTGTAAACTCAAATATGCTCAGAACTCCAATAGAATAAGGAAGGTTGTAAGCTAAGAAAAATCGACAAATGAATACATCATATGTTTTCCAAATTTTTTAATGACGACCTCAGGTATCTCGGTATATGGACGCCCACCATGCAAAGTCAAAACCCACGAATTTAAGATATATTTAACCTGAATAAATTTTTAGCCTTGAACTTAATTAAGGATGACCGATGTTGGTACATAATTTATCAGCCATTGAATACATGATTGATACCTAAACAGCATATAATATGCTTTCTAACTAATATCTTTTACTGGATGCAATGACACGTGGTTCAGAAATCCATGTCCTGACTCCTGGGTGCACACAAATCTAAGGACACATGACAAATGCAACTCGTGTATTTGCATTGAGTTTTAAACTGAGTAATAGGAAGATGAGATTAGTGAGTTTGTGTGTTGCTCTTCTTTGTTGCATTACTAACTCAACGGTTGCTCTCGTCTTCGTTAAATAATCTTAAAATTAAGCATAAAAAAGTTTGTTTCCTGTTGAGTTAGTAATAAATTTTCTAATTTGTGTTTGTTAAATGCCAGTTTATAATATAATACATCTTTCGTAGCGTGCCTGTTTCTTTTGTTTTTCGCCTTTTCCCACACCGCTACGTCCTGTGTTGTGTCAGTATCCATGTCGTGTCTCATGTCCACGCTTCTCTGATAACAGTACTTTCACTAAAACTATTTTCAGCATTCACAGTAACGAGCTTGAATAGTAACCAATTACCATTCACTCTCTCATTATTCAATAGATACAACTCGAATATCATAGTAGCAAAAGGGGGTATAAATTGTTGGAAGGAGAGAATAGCAACAAGCGTCAATCTATGTTGTCAAAATGGAAGAAAATGACAAGACCCTGCAAAATGCATCAACCACATAATTCTATTTTTAATCTCAGTACTTCTAAAAATCAACTACACGTGATAAGTTTACAACAAAACTATATCTGGTTTAGTGAACTGAATACATCCATTTATGTACCATCAAAATAGAGAAATAAACCGCAAAGTAAACAGTTACAACGCCAACACAAATCAAGGAAGCCAACTAATCAACACACCTCCAAACCTCTGTGAAATGAGATAAGATCTTGCGACCAAACAGTTAAATGGCTCTTTTGAAACCTGCACCAACATAAACATCGAGATTAACAAAACGGAAGAAGTGAAACAACAAAAAACATCAGAACTTGAAACTTGTGCCCCTCAATGGAATCATTAGATTAAAGCATCCGAACAACTGACAAATAAATTTTCCGTAGTCAAACTCAACAATCCTAAACCTCAAAACTCTAAAATCTGAAAGGAAAAGAAAAGAAAAAAAAAAAAAAAGACCCATTTTGAGAATAGATCAAATACGACGGTAAAAGAGCTATGAAAGCGGATTAACCCCGTAAAAAAAATGCGATATATTCACAAAAGCCACTGATTCGTATGGAAAAAGTGCAATATTTACACACAAAACTAGATTACTGGGAAAAACTCCAGCTTTAACAGCTACTACAAGACTATAACAAAAAACATGTGCAAACAGCCGAAAACAGACCATACTCATGGGCTATTTGTCTGAAAACCCTAGAGAACGATAAGATTAGGGTTTTCTCGCAATAATCCATAGGGAGGATATAAACAATTATGATTTGCGATTTGCAAATGAAGCTTAAACCGACCTGCGTGAAAAGGCGCCTCAAAGCCATCACTTGATCCCAAAGGACTGGTAAAAGTCCGATCTTTCACACTCTTTCCTCCCCCCCTTCCCTCTCGAACTATCTATAAACGGATATGTAAAGAAGTCTATATATATTGTATATCTATGATGGTGCAATAGTGGTTCAAGGAGTAAAAAATGAGGAGAGATTAGAATACGAGGATAGAGAGACCAAAAAGGGTGTTTGGGTTTATTTTTCGACAAAAAGTCAAAATGGCACCTGAACTTTACACTTAATGTCACATACATCCCTAAACTTTTTTTCGCGTCAATTAGACCCCTCAACTTTGAAAAGGCCCCTTTTAAGGCACCTACCGTTATATTCCGTCCATTTTGGGACAGAAATTGCTTGGATTTTTTATTTGAGATCAAATTTCGATAATCCGAACCGTTAGATGTGTTTAAAACATGCTTTTAAAGTTCAACGCGAGGATTTGTCAAAAACAAATACCCGAACGGGCTTGATCCGAGCATTTTTCGATGAAATCGGATCAAGCTCTTCCGGGTAATTTTTTTTAACAAATCCTCGCGTTGAACCTTAAAAACATGTTTTAAACACATCTAACAGTTCGGATCATCGAACGAAAAATTGCTGATGTGGCACGTTTCTCTTCTATACTACGGTGCGAGATTTTTTGTTCGAGATCAAATTTCGATGATCCGAAATGATCCGAACCGTTAGATGTGTTTAAAACATATTTCTAAGGTCTAACGCGAGGATTTGTCAAAAAAAAAATACCCGGAAGGGCTTGATCCGAGCATTGTTCGATAAAATTCGGATTATCGAAATTTGATCTCGAACAAAAAAACCCCAGCAATTTTCGTCCCAATATGGACGGAATATAACGGCAGGTGCCTTAAAAGGGGCCTTTTCAAAGTTTAGGTATCTAATTGACGCAAAAAAAAGTTTAGGTGTGTGTGTGACATTGAGTGTAAAGTTCAGGTGCCATTTTGATTTTTTCTCTTATTTTTCACGAATAGGTCTTCGTCCCCAATGAAATCTGCGAATTGGGGAGTTTTGATATGAGGAAGCGGGGTATATTATTAATGTACGCACCGGGTGCAACTCCGTCTATACTCTATAGGTAACGACCGCTTTGCGCCGACCATGAACCGATGGACATGTGATGTGGAGCCTATTTCGGATCTCTTATATATGATCCGAGCTGTTCAATTATTTTGAATGAGAAAAAAAAATGGATCGAGTACCTACGCATGTCTCGTTTGGCTGCGGGATGAGGAGGGGTATAACTTTTGGCCGGATGACTAATCCCGAGTCCACTCCTCAACCTAGGTTTCACAAATTTTTGGAGCACCCAGATGAGTTATCCCCCTATAAATTTAACACCCTCTATCCCCTTCCTCCCTCACTAATTAATAACAACCCCCATTATAATGTTGTCCCTTTCCAAATTACCTACATGTTTACATAAGAAATTTTCAAAACCAATAACTCATAGACACGTGTACGGAAATACCAAACGTTGGTAGTGTGCGGTTAATTGGAAGTATTGGATTATATTGTGTATAAGAAAGATCCAAACGGCATCGTTGTGTCTTTTAAATCAAAAGGGCAGTTATTGACAGTTTATAGCCTTCAACACGACACTATTTGCATCTTTTGATTTCAGAAAGGTAGTTGTTGGTAGTTATAATCAGAAAATAAGCCAAAGACCATTGAAAGCAAGGCTTCTAAGTTATACTATAAACTGCCAAAGGACAGGAGAATTGTATTATTAAATGTGTAAGGATAGATGATTAACAGTTGTTATATTGTTACACGTAGACAAATGACAGTTGATGAAATATACGTGTAAGAATGAGCAATTGGCAGTTAGAAAAGTACATGTGTAAGTTATCTTATGAGAAGCAGATTGAATCAAGGAGGGAAGTTACTTTTGACCTCACATCATGACTTTGGATAAAGTAACTGTGTAAATTCAAATTCAAAATCTTTCAGGAGGGAAGCAATAGATTTTTAAAAGTGTAATGATGAAGTTCGAAGCCAAGAAGTCAGGCGAGAAGTTCAAACTACAAGCAGCATCTATAAATAGAAGACGTTAAAGAATGAGGAGTCCCCGGAGAAATCTTCAACAAACAGCACTAAAAAATGATGCTTGGTTTATTCTTTGGCAGTTAGGATTATAGTTTTAGGAATTCGAATTCAGTTCGAAGTAGTTTAGGAAAGTAGGTTGTAGGAGTAGTTATTGTAATCATCCAGTGTTCGAAGTACTTGTTATTGTTCTGTTTGAAGTTGAAGAAGATTTCGAAGTAAGTTTACTTTTGATTTGTTAATCAATGTATCTTGTTTCTTTATTGTTCTTTGATTTTCTGAGTAAATTGGTATATATTTCTTCATTTTGAAAGAAAAATCCTCTATTTGAGGTAATTGAACCATTTAACCACAATCGTCTGATTAGTTTTGGATTTCCAAACTAAATCTGAGAGAGAAGATACACAATCTTTCTCTGGCACGCTCGCACTCAATCATTTTCTAATTCAAAGAGATAAAAAGCCCAAATATTTTTTGGCACGCCCGGTGGGACACCAAAGTGTTGAAATGGCTCCAAAACTTAGGAAACAAGCAAATGATCCTCAAATTGGCCAAACGTTAGAAGAGGAGAATAATGTTAATCCTAAAGAGAATGAACAAGTTGAAGGCCCTCCCACAGGCCTAGAAGTTTGTATTGGTCAAGATCCAAGTGGAGATATTGGCCAGGCTTCTCGAGTATATACTAGGAAAAACAAAGCAGTGAATGTAGATGATACTAAAGATCCAGAAGGTGGAAAGGGTGTGTCATCTAGTCAATTTGCTGAAATGATTGCCACATTTAAGGAGATGTCTTAAATCCAGAAACTAATGTTTCAGAAATTGGAAGAGTAGTATGCCAATGAATCAAAACTTAAAAATGGACCACAGTCTTTTCCTGAAAATGATAAAGAAGAGGCTAGTTCAAGTAAGTTCAAAATAAGGCTAGGAAAAGAGCCCATAAATGTGGATGATATAATAGAATCTTGGTAGAACCAGCATAGACTTATGATAATCAAATGCCTAAACTTAAGAAGACGTTTAGGTAGGTTATGAATGTTCCTTTCAAACCCAATTTTGAGGGAATAGATAGGGAAAAGAACGTGAAAAATGACAGTTTTGGGTTTGATGAGTATAATTTTACTCCAGTAAACCATGTGTCAAACATGAGAAGGTCTGTACCAGGCCAGAAGCCAGAATGCCTAGGTATCTAGGGGTACCAGAAATGGGGAGGATTCATTCAAACCATCTTTATGAACCCTTGACAAGGCAAGAAGGAGGTTTTAGACAGCCTAGGCCATTAGATGGCCCTTTAGAAGGAATTCCAGAAAATCATTTGCCTAGAAATATGAATTAGGAACAACCTATTAATCCAAGAGTTCATCTAGGAGGAAATTCTGCTCTTCGAGATGAAATCCTTGGTCTGATGCAAGAAGTTTATGGACCTCTAACTCGAGGGGTACAAACTCAAATGTACAGAAAGCCTTTATCCAGAATGAATTGATAGGCAGTTCGAAATCCTAGGGGATTTAAGATCCCAGATTTTACTCTGTTTCATGGGTATGGAAAACAGTCAACAATTGAACACATTGCTAGGTTTACTGCTCAGTGCAAAGAGGTAGGTAATAATGGGTTCATTAAGTTGAAATTATTCTCTAATTCCTTGATAGGAATAGCCTTCGAATGGTATTCTAATTTACCACCTGAGTCAGTTCCAAATTGGCAGAGAAGGGAGGAATTGTTTCATGCTCAGTTTTATCAAACAGAACCTGAGATTACTATGGCTGATTTAGCAAGACTTAAGCAAAGGCCTGATGAGAAGGCTGCTCAATTTATTACCAGATTCAAAAAGGCTAGAAATAAGTGTAAACTTCAACTGCCAGAAATTGAATTTGTGAGAATAGCTCAAGATGGTTTAAGTAGAGAACTTCGAAAGAAATTTGATTCCACTGAGTTTAGGGATCTAGTTGATTTAACCTACAAGGCATCAAGATATGAGTCTTTGTTAGAAGAAGACATTGATATAAATAACTCTTCTTATTCAACATATTATAAAGATCCTAGTTATGAAATTGATGCTGCTGAAATTGTTGAACATGATCCTTGTGTTTGTGAAAGCCTAGTTCGAAAGGATTCTTCTATAGGACCAAGGTTTAACAAAAAGGGAACTAGTAAGGTTTATTCCTTTGATGTTTCTAAGTCAGATGAAATATTTGATTATTTGTTGAAAAATAAGTTTATTAAGATTCCTGATAATGTGAAACTTCCATCACTGGAAGAGACAAAAGGGAAAACATATTGCAAATGGCATGCTACTTGGACTCATTCAACTAAGAACTGTAATGTTTTTCGTGACAAGATTCAAGAGCAAATTAAGAAGGGAAGGATCATGTTTCCAGAAAAGACTATGGGAATAGATACAGATCCATTTCCAAAGATTGAAGAAGTGACTGCCACACTAATGTGATAATATTTTTGGCCAAAACAGTTCGAGAAGTGTGGCAAAATAGGCAGGTGCATGTTGGGATGAATTCTGTACATTTTGGTAAAGGAAGGCCAAGACATGGTCAACCTCGAAGTATTGTTGGAAAAACCAATGAGAAGAGATATGCACCAGAGAGTTCATCTCAAGGAAATTTTAAGCCGTCTCATTTACCCATGCTCGAAGCTTCCTTTTTAGAATGCTTATGTGTGGACTGCAGAGCCAACTATTTCATTTTCAAAGATCTAGATAGGCAAGGGGTAGATTTCTTTTCAAAAAGGATGGAAAGAAAGGCCTTAGATCAGAATAATGAAAGAAAGCCTTGGGTGAATCAAAATCAAGCAAGAAAAGAGAAAACTTGGTTGGTTTCTAGGAGAAATGTCCCTACTAGTCCAGTTCCACCAGCTTCGAATAGAGAGTATCCTCCTTCAAAGAAGATAAACACTGGAAAAGCTGCAATGGATCGAGAAAATCATGAGGTTCAAGATGAGCAGTTTACCTCGGTGAAAAGAGTTCCAAATTGGTTTTTAAAACAAGTGAAACCAGAACTATTCCAAGGGTATAAGGAGTCCTCCAAGTCTGGGAATAAAAATGGTTAAACCTCCAAATTCACCTATTGGTCAATGGGTTCTGGTTCGAGATCCAAAGACCAAGACACCTCAAATGGTTCCTATGCTGACAAGGACTCAAAAAAGGAAGTTACAAAGGAAGTATACCAGTTTTCAAATGGGAGAATACCTTTCAAAGGAAGATGTTCAAAAGGGAAATCCAAGGTTCAATAGGTTTCAAAGGGAAGACTCTGACGAATCCCTTCCAAGAGGATTGAAACCAATTGAAAGAGAGACACTAAAGAGTTTGGCTGCAAGAATGGACAATGAGGATTATGAGAATAGTCCAGTCTCTCCAAATTCACTAGCAAGCTATCATTCTGGTTTATTGGAAGCCATGGTAGTGGAGCCAGAAGGTGGTGAAATAGGCTTTTCTCCTGTAGAAGCATTTTCTCCTATGGAAACTTCTGCAGTGGAAACTTTTGAAAAGGAAGATATTGCAAAAAAGGAGTCAAAGCAAATACAGGGTGAGAGAACTATCCAATTTGGAACTTTGCCTAAAGTTCAGATTAATATGGTTTTACCTTCTTCTATTAATTTTGGACCATTTGGACCATATTCAATAGTTCGAAGGACCTCACAGCCAGAAGTTGGCTCTGTGGAAGTCATTGAAGTATCCAGTGATGATGAGTATGACCTGACTTATGACAATGGATGGGATAATGGATGGGGTGCAATAATCCAAAAGATAGAAAAGGAAGAGGAACTTCTTGTTATGGCCAATGCAATGGATGAATCAGAAGTAACTTCAAAGGAAAAAGCTATTTTTGTTCCAGAACAGATTTAGATTATCCTTTGATTGTAGATTTAAATTGTGCTGACATTTCTTATCCTTTCAGGCCACCATCAACAAATATGAGGCATCATTTGAAGCCTCTATATATCTCTGCTTCGTTTTATGGAATCATGCTAAATAGGATTTTGGTTGACAATGGAGCAGCATTAAACATACTGCCAAGTAGAACTTTGAAGAAGCTTGGTAAAGAGAAGGTTCAATTGATTCCAACAAGCACTTCCATTGTTGGGTTTACTGGTGAAAGTAAGAGTCCCAAGGGGATTGTTTCCATACGCCTAACTGTGGGTAAAGTGGAAACTGACACAACATTTTTTGTTGTGGATACTTTCACAAGTAAGTATAATGCTTTGTTAGGAAGGGATTGGATTCATGTAAATGGTTGTATTCCTTCTTCGATGCATCAAGCTCTTATAATTATGAAATATGAGAATGGAAAATAAGTGGGGGTTGAAGAAGTAAAAGCAGATCCTTATCCATTTAGTGCTTCAGCAAATTGTGCTGAGGCTAAGATGTATAAACCTAAAATCATCCCTCTAAGTGAGATTGTACAGCTTGGCACCCCTCCATCCAGTGTGTTGGATATTGGAGAATTGGTAGAGTTAAAGTCAAAACTTAAACAAGCAGTTGATTATGAGTCAGATAACCCACCAGATGAAGTTGCTTGGATGTAAATCCAAAGAGGAGTTCGAAGAAGCCAACTCTTTGACTTTAGTTAAATTTATGGCTCTAGAAATAGAGCAGAAGGTCCAGGAAACAAATTACTAGGAAGAATCATTGGCTGAAAAACCTGACTGGGGGTCGAAGTCAGGTGCAATTGAAGAAGCCTTCATAGGCTATGTGGACTCTCAAGATCCTTTAGAAGAAGTTGAATTAGGAGATGGAGTTGTTCCAAACACTGTGCAAATCAACAAAGAACTGGATGCTATTTCAAAGGCCAAGTTGATTGCAGTACTGAAGGAAAACAAAGATTGTTTTGCTTGGAGTTACAAAGAACTAACAGGTTTGAGTAGAGATTTGGTTGAGCATAAATTGCCCATTAAACCTAATTGTAAACCTTTTAAACAACTTCCAAGAAAAATGTCTCCTGAAACCATAGTAGAAGTGAGAAAAAAGGTTCAGAATCTTTTAAATGTTGGTTTCATTAGGACAGCAAGATATGTAGAATGGTTATCAAATATTGTTCATGTACCTAAGAAGAATGGAAAGATTAGGATTTGCATTGATTTCAGGAATCTAAATACAGCAACTCCTAAGGATGAATATCCAATGCCTCTAGTAGACATGCTTGTAGATAGTTCTGCAGGTCATAATATTAAGTCTATTATGGATGGACATTCTGGATATAATCAAATTTGCATAGCTAAAGAAGATGTTCATAAAACTGCATTTAGAGCCCCTGGAAATATTGGCATCTTCGAATAGATTAAAATGCCATTTGGGCTTAAAAATGCTGGAGCTACCTATTAAAGGGCAATGAACACTATTTTTCATGAGATAGTTGAGGGTTTTTTAGAATGTTATATAGATGATATCATTGTGAAATCAGAGTCCATTGATGATCATATAGAGCATTTGAAAATAGCATTCTCCAAAATGAAACATTATCAACTGAAATTGAATCCTGCCAAGTGTGCTTTTGGAGTAATGGCAGGAAATTTTCTGGGATACTTAGTCCATAATAAAGGTATTCAAGTTGATAAGAATAAAATTAAAGCAATTATTGAAGCAAAACCTCCTTCGAATAAGAAAGAGTTACAAAAATTTCTTGGCCAATTGAATTTTCTTCGAAGATTTATATCTAACACTGCAGGAAAAACTAAAGTCTTTTCTTCTTTGTTGAAATTGAAGGATGGAGAGAACTTCGAATGGACACAAGAGCATGATGATGCTTTCAAGGCCATCAAGGAGTATTTGGTCAATCCTCCAGTTTTAGTTCCACCAAACAAAGGAGAGCCTGTGAAGTTGTATTTGGCAGTAAACTATGACTCAATAAGAGTTTTGTTAGGCCAAGACAATGATGAAGGCAAAGAACAAGCTATCTATTATCTAAGTAGGTTTTTAAATGCTTGTGAATGTAGTTATTCTGCAGTAGAAAAATTATGTTTAACTTTGTTTTTTGCTTCGAAGAAACTCAGGTACTATATGATGCCTAGAGTAACTTATGTTATTTCTCAGACTAATGTAATGAAGTATATGTTGTCTCAACCTGTACTTAGTGGCAGAATTGGGAAATGGATTGTATCTTTAATTGAATTCAACCTTAAATATGTTCCTCAGAAGTCTGTAAAAGGGCAAGCTTTGGCTAATTTTTTAGCAGATCATCCAAATAGCATTGAAACTCTAGAAATAGCAGATGTTGATATGATTACAATTAAACCATTGAAGATGTGGTTTGATGGATCCAAGACATGTCAAATGGATGGAATTGGAATTATATTAGAGTCTCCTCAAGGTTTGAAAACCAAGTTTGGTTTTCAAATAAATGAAGGAGATTGTACCAACAATCAAGCAGAATATGAAGCTTTGATCATGGGTTTGGAAATTCTACTAACTTTAAAAGTAGATATAGTTGAAATCTTTGGAGATTCTCAATTGATTATAAATCAAGTAAATGGAGATTTTAGTTGCCATAGCCCTGGTTTAAAACCTTATAACCAATATGCTAAATTATTGGCTAAACAATTTCATATCATTACTTTCACTTATGTCCCAAGATTCTTTAATAGAGAAGCAGATGGAGTTGCTCAAAGAGCCTCAGGTTTCAAGTTCATAAGTGATGAAAGTAGAGAATTTTGTCAATTGACTTTGAGAAAGTCTTTGCCTATGCTTAGAGATAGAAATATTGACTTCGAAGTATGTGAAACCATTACTACTTCTAGTCAAATGGATTGGAGACAACCATTGATTGATTATTTAACAAAGCCTGATGCTAAAACTGATAGAGCAACAAGGTTAAGATCCATAAATTACATTATATATAATGGAGAGTTATTCAAAAGAGGAGCATATGGACTTTTGTTAAAATGCCTAAATAAGGTAGATGCCTTTAGAGTGATGGCAGAAGTTTATGAAGGCATTTGTGGTGCCCATCAGGCTGGAATCAAAATGAGATGGTTAATTCAAAGGTATGAATATTATTGGCCTTCTATTCTTAAAGATTGCATTGATTATGCAAAAGGATGCCAAGCTTGTCAAAAGACAGGACCACTCAAACATTTGCCAATTACTGAATTACAGTATGTGGTAAAGCCTTGGCCATTTAGAGGTTGGGTAATGGATATGATTGGCATGATTTATCCTCACTCCCTAAACAGAGAAAGGTTTATCTTGGTTGCTACTGATTATTTCACTAAATGGGTTGAAGCTCAAGCTTTTGAAAGTGTATCTTAAGTACAGGTTATTGAATTCATCAAAGGCATTATTTATAGACCAGAAACCATAACAGTGGATAATGGATCCATCTTCGAAGGGACATTGGTGAAGGCATTTGTAGCAACTCATGGAGTATCTTTAATTAATTCTAGTCCTTATTATGCACAATCAAATGACCAAGCAGAATCAACCAATAAGATTATTAAGAAAGGTATTCAAAGGATGGTTGATAAAAATCTAGAAGATTGGCCAAATATGCTCCCAAATGTACTATGGGCTTATCGAACAAGTACTGGAACCACTCATTTTGCCTTGACATATGGGCATGATGCTGTGTTACCTATGGAAATAGTGGTAAGGTCACAAAGGGTTGTTTCCCAAAATGAATTAGATATAGGTGCATATCACCAAGCAATGCATATGAAGCTTAAGGAAATAGATGAAGAAAGAATCAAAGCTTTGAATCAAATTCTATTACAGAAAGCAAGAATAACTAGAAGCTATAATAAGAAAGTGGTTGTTCGAAGCTTCGATGTTGGTGATTTTTGTTTGGAAGGTGATATTACCTATCAAAGAAAGGAAACAAGGACTTGGAAAATGGGCCCCGAATTGGGAAGGGCCATTTCAAGTACATCGAGTTCTTTGAAGAGGTGCTTATCACTTAAGAGAGTAAAATGGTTATGTTCAAAGAAGAAAAATCAATGGAAGATATCTAAAAGCTTATGTCCCAACTATTTGGGAATCTTTTAGTAAAAGATAGTGTTCCTTGGTGATTTAACTTTTGTTTGCTTGTGCTGTTCAAGGGACTAAGTTATGATAACAAGTACACAGCACTAATAGTGATTGAAAGGTTAACAATAAAAGATGAAACCCAAAGCAGTTGAGTAATTAATGAAATAACAATGTTATATTCATTGATCTAGTAACTGTACAACAGTGTTTTTCCAATTGCTCAACTTTCGAGCATTTTCATTACATACAAATTCAAAAAGTTTCTCTTGCTCTTTTGTATGGACCAGTTGAGGTTCAAGCATCTACATATTCTGTAAAGTTGAGGAAGCTCTGCTCTCAATGGATGTCAAACCCCTCCTAGTTTGAGCAATTTTCTCTCTGGTTGAAGCAAGGGCTTGCTCTAGCTTTGCTTCTTCTTCTTTTAAAAGATGTAGCTTGGTAACATCGAACTCATAAGAAGAAGTAAGCTGAACAGCCTCATCCTTCAAACCAGACAGTTCTGTCTTCAAAGCCTGCCTATGAAAATAAGACTCTTGTAGCACTAAAGAGTCCTGGGCACTGGTTTGAAGATCAGTTACCATATCTAAGAGTTGTTTGCTCAGTTCAGAGGAGCCAGACTTTAAATTTGAAATGGCATGGTAGTAGTCTTGAAAAGAAGCATGAGATCTTCTTGAGCAAAAGCTTCGAAGTCCAGATTTGAGAACTGTTTTAAGAATTCCTTCAGTTCCTGAGCTTCTCCTTCAAAAAACACTGGCTTGATCTTAATAGCAGGAGGCTGAGGACTGAGATATGCCTTGATCTTCTCTATAGGATATGCATGAGCTGTAGTGGGAGCAATGCTCATGGTAATAGCTTGACAGAATTTGCTCACTCGTGCCTTGAATCTCCAAGTGAATGGGAATGTTACTACATGATGATGGATGTTCCTGAACAAGTGACAGAAAGTTCATAAATTATTTTATTTACTGTGGACACCCGTCGGGCGGCCGCCCACACGATGGCGTTTCGATTTTGATTTGAAAAGTGATTTTGGAGTCGCCACCCGGGTTTAAGGAATGAACCCGAGAAACCAAAAAGATTGACTCTTTTATGCCCAATGGTTTTGAAAATGGTTTTACCGGTCATACGAAAACCTCTATTTTTCCGGGTTCGGGGGTTTGATTACGAGAGGGGAAGGGTTTTAATGCACCCCCCTCGCATGATGATATAGAAAATGTGGGATATAGAAAATGTTTAAAACTTGGTCTTGAACACATAAACAAGATGAGAGCATGTACGCAAGATAAACACAATGTATGATACTGCGGTGTATGTATGATTGCAATCACATGATGATGATGATGTATGATTATGATATGACCAAGATTATGAATTAACAGAATGAAATGAAGACAGAAAATGTGGTTAGAATGAACAATGAGATCAAATGCAAGACACAGCAGCTGCTCATCAATCTGTCAACAGAATAGAGGTTGGGCGCCCAAGGTGACCTTGGGCGCTCAGGGTCTCCAAAACTCAACAGCTTAACTCTTGTTTTCTGGTTTCAAGAATGCTTTACTTTGATTATGAACAACTTTAGAAGTGATTTTTCAACTCATAAATCCAGTACAAAACCTCAGCAAAACATCCAAGGGTAATCTTAAGCAAAAACATGGAGTTTTGAACATTTGGCTTTGAGAAGAATCCATAAGTAAGATTGAGTTTGAGTTAAGAGAGAAGAAGAACTGATAACAGATTAATGAACAGCTGAGATGAACCCATATACACTTGAAATAGTAACAATGGTGACAGAATGAATGAAATATGCACACTGCACAGAAATGACCTTGGGCGCCCAAGGTGAGGTTGGGCGCCCAGGGTCATCCCTGGTTCTCACTTATCTTTCGTTTTATTACTCATGTATCCATAACCTCTTCAACAAATATCTTCTGAAAAATGATTTTTGTCAACAAACATAGGCTAAGAGGCAGGGTTCATGAATAATAAACAAACTTTATTGACTTTATTCCTTGAATTATGCATGAAAAATAAAAGGAAATGTGAGATGAGAGCTTGAGAGGAGTAAGATAAACATAATATAGACAATAAACAACACACACACCCTTCTGGAATGGGATGAAAC
Organism: Gaultheria prostrata; assembly: GCA_036023075.1. NCBI lineage: Eukaryota > Viridiplantae > Streptophyta > Magnoliopsida > Ericales > Ericaceae > Gaultheria > Gaultheria prostrata. Next base: position 459 of record JAXBDA010002667.1, on the reverse strand, counting down.
AGCATGATAATAATAATAAAAGAGCAAAATGAACAAAACAGTAATGATAACTTATGGAGACTGATTCTTGATGTTCGTGTGAAGTGTACAGTATATGATGCGATAATACAAACAATAATCACAATAAAAATGGAAAGTACAACTTCAAGACATTGTTTTGAAAGAGAACCAAACTACCAGAAACTAGTATGCATATTTTGGGCACTGTAAAAGCAGATTTTGGAAGATCATAGAACTAAAGAGTTGTAGCTCTTCCAATTATTTACGTTTTGATATATAACTCGTCAAAAACGGAGTTCGGTGTAAAATGTTATGCCCAAAATACCAAACTCGTTTTCTGGTGCAGATTTGAGTGCTCAAGGCCACCTTGGGCGCCCAGGGTGACCTTGGGCGCCCAAGCCCTGTAAAACTGGAAATTTCAAAAATGTTTTTCTTGATTTTTATGACCTTGTAGGCTCA
>JAXBDA010002666.1:0-40529 GCA_036023075.1 Gaultheria prostrata | reverse complement strand
GTCCACTGTAGAAGAGGAAAGGACATAAGAGGAAATTACGGCTTTGCCCCCGGATTCATTTGAAATGTTCATTTTTATTATATATGGTGGGGCCCCTTAAAGAAAAAGGAAGGGCAAAATGGTAAATAATGCATTGGGTGGTGATTTAATCACACTTGAATTTTATCTAATGGGAAAGAGAGTGATTTTATCAAGTGCGTGATTTTATGAGATTTCTCATAAAATCTAACGGAAAACTCGGCCTTATTGGTGTTGGGGTTGGTGATCATGAATCATGATAGTTCATGGTTTCCAATAACGATCACGATGGCGGAAGTTCACAGGATTTTCATTAAGTAAATGAAAAGAAAAAAAAAACACACCTTTCGATATATTTTTCAATACATTTTCATTCACTTTTATACACTTTTGATATATTTCAATATATTTTTTAAACCTTAACACACTTTTGATATATTTCAATATATTTTTTAAACCTTAACAGAAATACACGGGACTTCTTTTAGCATTTTTTATTTCGGCAGATCCACATTACCAAAATCCAAAAGTGAAAAAGGAAGGAGAGAGAGAGAGAGAGAGAGAGAGAGAGAGAGAGAGAGAGATGCTTTTTTGTACAGAGACAAGAACAGGGTCATGTTGGATTGTACAAAGGTTGGGTCAAACTGAGGGCACCCCCACAAGTCCAGCCTTTTTCCTTTTTATTCTTCAATCCAAGCTTACCCTTGTCGGATTCTTTTTTAATCCATGTAGTATGACTTTGGGAGAAAATTTTGGGTGCAAATACGATATCGTATATATGGTGTCTAAGCGTATATTTCGGTCATCCAAAAGTATTTTGAACAGTTCATATTTCTCCTCCTCTCTCTATAAAATCCAATCCTCACCGTCCGAAATACTGGCAAATTGACATGATTCATTTCAAGCTGCATTGTTTTACTGGTAAGATTCTAAGAGATCTCTGAGGATTAGAGGGCCCTTTATAAGCAATGTTTGGGATCAAAAGCATTAGAACCTCATACTGTATTTTACAAGACTAAATCCTTGAACTGTGTCTTATACTGATGCATAGCAATATAAGATGAAAGTCTTGTGATAATTGCATCAAGATATCAATAACAGAACAACTATCACCTAAATAATAACTAATGAATCCGAAGGGGCCTGGCGGTCTTGGCCTCGGACTAAGGGGTCACGCGGGGGCACGTGCCCCCACTGACCCCCGCGCAAAACTCAAAAAAAAATTATTTATATTATGTATTTAGCATAATTATGTAATATAACGCTATATTTAATATACACACTCATATATATCTCAAAATAAAAATCTAGAATTAATTATGTGCTCATTTTCTGTTCCCTTTTTTTTTATATAAAATATATGCATTATAAACATTATAGTCCATAATAAATGTCTTAATTTAGCAAGATCGTTGACTAGAAAAAAATTGCACGATTATAATTAATAAGGTGCCCCCATTGGATTGAATTCCTGGGTCCGCCACTGATTACTGCCTCGAGTAAGCGTATGAAAAGACTATGGGAAAAACTGTGATGATTAATCTGAGATTCGTACGAGTTAGATGATTAATCTGAGATTCGCACAACCTGACTTGAGACACCTACATTACCAAAAAATAATTAATGACTAATGAAAGGTGAAAACAAAAAAGAGACACTACTTGGTAAGCTATGGGTCGGTACCATATATAGCATTTTGGATTGGGAGTCCGACTATGGGTACCGACCCATAGTATACAGATTATGTACAGATGGCGTGTTGGGCCCACTAAAGGATCCCATAGAGATGATACAAGCCGTCCAATAATTTTAAAATATTTTTTCAAATAGCCCCATTTAAAATCAGCTCAATTATATATATATAAGTGGTGATCCAAACTTTTGATTTCCAAATTTAGAAAATGAAAGATTGGATGAAGAATTTACAGATATTTAATTGAATTGATTTTTTACGGGGTCACTCAAAAAATATTTTACAATTATTAAATGGCTCGGATCATTTGTGTGAAATCTCTAGTGGCCCCCACATGCATCTATATATATATATGTAATTTGTACGTTATGGGTTAGTACCCATAGCATTTTGGATTGATAAAATCCTACTTTGTCTAAATACATAAAGTTTGTTCGCCGGACAAATAAACACAGATCACGCACAGACGGTTTTACGGGATGCACCTCGGGTCCCGCAAAGATAATTCGAATCGTTCATTTTTTAAATTATTTTTTATAGAATCTTGTAAAAATCAACTAAATCGGATATTGGTAAAGGATTTTTCAAAATTAATAGGGCAAAAGAAATTGAGTGGTTCGCCCTACGAATTTTGAAAAAACCATTATTGATATCCGATGGAGCTAATGATTAATAGAAACCCATAAAAAATATTTTAAGAAAAAGGAGCCGTCCGGAACATCTTTGCAGACCCGAGGTGGGCCCCGCAAAACTGTAAGTGCATGATCTGTGTCTACTAGTCTGTGCGAATAGCACAACCTAAGAAATGAAGCAAGCCATTGGGGAGTTATTAAGCTGGGTTGCTGCCTTTTATAGTAACTTGCACTTTTTGCCATGCCAAGCGGTTCATTGTAATGGACGTCAGCTCACCTCCATACCACTGTCCATCATACCTTGAGAATTGAGATCTCGAAAAGTATCTTTCATTGAGTCTCTCTCCCCATATATATGTGTGTATGTCCATGTTTGAGTGAATTTCACTTATAACCCTCAAACTATGCATCATTTTTCTATGTCGTCCTCAAACTACCAAAATCACCCATTTCGTCCTCAAACTATTCGATGTCATTCTATTGGGTCTAGTTGCTAACTTCCATTAGGAAAGTGGATGGAAAGTTGCACATGTGCAACTCGCATGACCTCTTAGAGGGGCAGAATTGTCATTTCCAGTCAAACACCTCACATCTCGCCGACCACACACCACCACACCACTCCCCCATTTGCGGGCCGATAAGGAAGTTTTAGTGTTATAATTTATTTTCCTGTTGAATGAGATTGGGGGTTATGAAATGGAAGAAAATGCAGCACCTGTGCACACAGCTATCAATTCAATACAGGGCGTTGGGTAGGGGATTTGATGTGAATTTTGACACCAGATTGCTCTAAGGAATTTTGACACCAGATTTCATCGTCCTCATCCTATTCCTCTCCTGTGCATCTCCAGTCGATGCCGCCGTTGCCGCCAAAAACCCACCAAGCTCCTCCACTGCCGCAAGCCCCCTAAACTTCCATGTGTCCATCACTCCCGTCGTACCTAAACTTGAACAAAAAAAGGACGGGCAGCTAGAAATCCAGGAGATCATGCCCAACTTGCCGCACAGAATCACATTCCGAAGGTCCAGATCCAGGTCGAGAAGGCAGAGAATAAAGTGCCAATCGGACTCTGTTGTGCGCCTTTGCCGGAGGCGTCGCATCTAGCTAAGTATGAACTATGGCGTATGGAAATGGCAATTCTGCCCCTAGGAGGTCATGTGAGTTGCACATGTCCAACTTTCCATCCACTTCCCTAACAGAAGTTAGCAATTAGACCCAATAGGATGAAATCGAATAGTTTGAGGACGAAATGGGTGATTTTGGTAGTTTGAGGATGACATAGAAAAATGAAGCATAGTTTGAGGGTTATAAGTGAAATTCACTCGTCCATGTTTGTGTGTTGACGTTTTTTTTTTTTTTTTCCTTATATGTTCCAACTTTGGTCTATTTATTTTCGATTACTCTCTTCGAGACGAAAAATATATAATGTACCAACTTGCCCGGAATTTTGCGAAGATTTGGAGGGAAAAAAAATGTACCTTAGAGAGAACTACTACATTCTTTTCGTGTGAACAAAAAAGACCGTGCCAAAAAACCTCTAAAAAGTTTTCCCAAACTAACTCACCCTTATTGTCCTATATATATGCACCATTCGTCAATATTATGTGCCTGTACCATTTATCCACTAAATGATTACATAACAAAATGATGATTCATGCAAGCACCAACTTGGGTAGAAGTGCATCCCAACTTTTTATTCATGCATCCATAGATTTCCATACAAAAGTCCCCAGAAGTCAAAACACCATAATTTCAGTCTTTTTTTTTTGGTCCATTTTTTCTATCAGGCACACTAACTTTAGTTTACAGAGCCACATTTCTTCCTAATTTCCCCAGCTTGCCCTGTCAGAACCCCAATATTTCCAAGCTTTATCATTGAGTCTCCAAAATCCTTATTGAAAAGATATGGGTACTTGCTATAAGAATTCACCATTGCAGCAGACCTCTGATCCCCCATCAAAGCCTGATCGGATTCGAGAAGCCCCGTGTTGCTCAACAAATTGTTATAATACGCATTGTCGAACATAGAAGAAGTAGCCGAATCCAGAGGTGCTAGTTTGGTGTTTGAACGGTCTACGTTAGGACAAGTGATTCTTAAGCTTGAGAGGAGCGAAGAATCGAGGGTTGGATCAGGGTTGCCGGAGCCTTTGAAGTCGAATAACCGTCTCTTGAATGTGAAACATTGAGCAAACCCAATAGTATGTGCTCCTAGAGCAAAAGGAATTAACATCAGGGCATATTCAGAAACCGATCGATAGAAAGAAGAAAAAGAGCCCTTCTCTTGTGCCTTATGTGTCATGTAATAAGTATGTGCATCTCTATATAGGCACAGGATTCTCCATCCTGAAACCCTGTGTCTTGTATAAGGCTTAATCAGTTGCATCACATGTGTTTCCCACCACATTGTGCGGTTGAGAGTACCCGAGGACCAAGGCCCGAGCTCCAAGGATGGAGCCAGATGTTGTCGCTCCTGTTACAATTTGAAAAAACCCTACTATTACATTGAAAAAATACATATATCATCACTCCCACCCCTCCTCCATAAATATATACCCGGCAAAAATCCTGGCTTCGTCCCTGCCTAGGACAAGAGACACTATCATTTTCCGATGGAGAATCCTGAAGAAGCTACCTTCTTCCTAGGTTCGAAATAAAGCTTTTAGGGTACCAAAGAGAAGTTCACACAAGAAGTACCTGAGAGAACTACCACATCCTTAAAATCAAGACCCTTTGCAGCAAATTTGGCAGTGATGTTTTCTAAAGGCTCAAAAGGTGATGGCAACTGCTCATTGGCAGCTTTCTCACTAGCGGTTAATCCATCTGTCCGGCCTAACAGAACCGGCCATGGATTCCCTCCTGACTGCAAAATCGAAAAGAAAAGCCAGTAAATACAGATGCAGACTATGAGGTTGCCACAAATATATTGTTGCATAAGCATCTATGGCTGGAAGTGCCTAGTGTTGTGCTAAGTACCTGAACAACAGCTTCTTTTGCTGCTAGGGTCAATATATCAACACATGAAACAGTTGAAGGGCAAGCTCTTTCGACATCCGCCTTTATTTTTTCAATGACGTCATACCCTCTGACCGAATTTCGGTTGGGCCCAGCATTCTTCTCTCCCTTGAAATCTTTCGTGTCATCAAGAAGCAAAGAACCGTCACAGCCCTGTGCCAAGAAAGTAAAGAACAGTAAAACAAGATACCTTTTTTTTTTTATAAGTAAGAATTCAATGGTTACCCCAACAGAGTACAGACTCCATATCAACTGGAACTCTAAAAGAACAATACAATTCGCTGCTGCTTAGAATATTTTTATCCAGCAACGAAATCGTTAAAAAGAAAATATTTGAGGTAGATTATCTTGCTATATACGAATACCAAACCAAACTGAGCCTTATGTCCCAAATCAATTGGGGCTGGCTACATGAATCATTTTCCTCCATTGAGCTCTGTCAAGTGTTGCTTGCTCACTTGGCCCTAGTAGCTCAAATCATTGCACACTACCGCTTCTAATGTCAATTTAAGTCTTCCCTCCCCGGAGCGTTGCTATGCAAAACTATCCTATCTGATCTCTTAACTATTTCATCCGCTGGTATACGATAGACATGCCCAAACCATCTAAGTCTATTTCCCCTCAACTTCTCCTCTATAGGTACTACACCTACCATCTCGCAGACTGTTTCATTTCTAATCCTATCTCATCTAGTCTTACCACACATTCACCTCAATATTCTCATTTCCACTACGCTTATCTTGTTCACCTCTGTTTCTTAATAGGCCAGCATTCTGTCATGTAAAACATCGCTGGTCTTATGGCAGTTCTATAGAATTTTCTCTCTTGTGTTTTCATAATAGATGGAGTTTTACTCTAAATTTGCATAAAACACGATTGGGTGGTAAGCTGCAGAGAAGTATTGTAGTTTTGCAAAATTGCAACGCTAAACTTGTATTCAAAAGCAACAAATTGTTGCAACATCTCCAACTTCAGCATATACTACTGCAACCTCGGTCTCTCTTTTGTAGTTATAAGTAGACATGTAACTGCAGAAAACATAAGCTATTAAACATTCCATATAGTATATGACAAGAAACATAGGTGTATTTCTTCGCTGTTTCAAAAAAAAGAAAAATTAAACATAGGTGTTGTCTTCAAGGTGTAGACTTGAACAACACAATATTATTCTCTCTTAAATACATTTGTATTGCAATATTTTCACAAAAGGCTATAAATTCAGTCAACATAGGAGGTAACTAGAAAAAGTAGGAACTTTCCCATTGAGAAACACAAAGAAAACAGTCGGACAGTATTGCAGGGATAGAGGGACTCGGGAAACAGTAAATTGAGGGCTTCAGTTTCAGAGAAGCATAATTACATTTACGAAACAATCGTGGAAGTGTAACCGAAGAAGGGATGCAGCCATCCTGGTGTCATCCTTCAAAGCTGCCAAAACGCCATACCTAACGATCATTGGTAACATAGGGCACGACCTATCGTAAAAATTGTAATCAAGTTGGCCATAGGAGTTAGGGAATGGATACATTTGGGCATATGCGAATGAAGCCACAAATGTTATTAGAGGGATAATGGAGAGAGTGAGGTATTGATACAGGTTGAAACTCATTTTCTAATGTACGAGAGCAATCGTTTGTCAGTGCTGGTGCTAATGCCTAGAGTTTGGGGCTTTGCGATGATTTATATGCAGGAAAAAGTGGTGCCGCGATGAGCTTATTGGCTACTCATAGAAAGTGGCAAGGCCACCATAGTTGTTACTGCCTAATGGCCATGTCTACATGTATAACATTACTTTCCACAAAGATGAAGGAGATAAGCACTGCATGACATTGTCCATCTATGGTTTACATACCATTTTTCTTCTAATCAAGGAGAGTTTACATGAGCATGTAGGAATTTCTCAGATGTGAGTCTTGGAATCAGTAAGTGGATTATAACGCATACCCCTTTTGACCTAATACCCGCCACTGGAATTAAAATAGAAAGTAGGTTTGCCAATGGCCTAGCTCAAAAAACTAATTAAGCACGCAAATTCAATTCATCAGCTACAACATCAGTCATGTACTCATGTATGATTTTAGATATACTACTCAAATATTAATAGTTTTAGCAAGAAAAGAACTTTGAAGTTCCATAAATTAAAATTCTATCACATAGCTTATACAAGTATTTCATCCTAGAGAGATGATGGAGGGGGCTTAGTTGCACGGCGCAGGAGCGGAAGAGGAAGCGGGGGAGCCGGAAAATATAGAAGTTCCCAAGGTTGGGAGCGTGGAAGGATCATGTACATATGTTACGAAAATAATATAGCGAAGAATATACACTTTAAATCTACAATCACTCTTAAGGAGTAAAAATACGGGCCAAGTTCACCTTAATGTGAGAAATAGGCTAGTGGTAGAATTTATGGTTTTCTTGTTAAGATATTATGATATGGGCTATATATACGAGATAAATTGAATACCTATTGATAAAGCTAAGTTATAAATTCTTGTTTTTTTTATATAAGGATCATAAAAAAGCTCCCATCTCAATGGGAGCGGGCTCCTGTCAAACTCCTTAGTTGGGAGCACAAAAGCGCACTCCTAAGGCGGGAGCGGCACCATTTTAGGAGATCCCTGCTACAAAGGGAAGGGGTCTCTCGCGACACTGGGTAGTTCTGTGACCAAGAACTCTTTAGCATCGAGGTTTATCGTCAACTTAGTGAACAACCTACATAATTCCACTAAGTTATGACACCACTAGTCCATGACTACAAATCTAAAATTTATATTTGACAAGTTGACAAGGAAACAATTAAGTATCTTAGCTCTGCCTTTTCAACGTCTGCTGGCCATAATTAAAACAGTAAAACATTTAAGCATGTGGACAATTGTTTACAAACAAACAGAAACCTGTGATATTTTCCATGAGCACGCATGTGAACTTTTGTAAGCAAGTCAACTTCCAATAGTGAAGGCAGCTTAGATGATTAACTGATCATCAACAAGTGCAAATACAGGTGTTTGTCAGAAGCAACACTATGAAATGATATTTAAAGAAGCACATTGCACATTCAAGGGACCATAGTACCTTATTGATTAGTTTATAACCCAAAAGGATAACAAGAGGGGATGAACGAATTTTGGATGGCTGCTTAAAAAAACCTTTTTCTGGGTATGTGTTGTTTATTGTTTGTGGTGGGGGAATAAAGCCAGAAACAAAGCAAGGTAATCAACTGCTGTTATTGCGCATGACGATGCTACTAGAATGCAAAAACATAATGAAGAAAGGAAAACAATACCATTTAAGCAATCCAAATCTTGCAGCCTCTTTTCCACTACTTTGCTGATATATCAAATTCATTTTGCTTCAATCTCCGCAAAAGCCTGAGATTTTTTCGAACATGGGTAACTCCTAAATCACTAAAATGTTCAATGCAACCAAACTGAATAGCCATGGGATTGTCAAAAAAGGGAGAGAACAGAAAGGGTTGTGGTATATCACCAAAACCTCAGCAAAAGTGATGAAGTCTGCTAAGAAACAAAATGGACCAATAAGATTCATCATTTGTCTTTGCATCTCATCTCTTTTAGGTATCCAAGCTTCTCCTTTCATTTCTTTTCTCACCCTTTGTTGCCATCCAAAGGGGCTGTCTTACATTCCTACAGTAATATATGACTTAAATTTTTTGGCTCGAATCCAACATTGGGAAGATCTGCATTTTAATTTGTTGGCAACTTGGCACGTTTTTTAGTTCTAGTCATTTGGGCTTGGACTCAATCGGCTCAAGCTGAGTAACCGAAGAGTCCCCTCCGGTTTCAACGAATCTGGATGATGCATATATGTGTTGGGCTACATATGACCCCAGGATATGAGGTTTACGGCAGAAATTCAATTCTGTATTCCCTCCGGCAGTTTTATGTATTGAATTCAGCACAACAATTCAAAGGTCACATCCTCCTATAAACTTGCGAATTCTGTTTTTGTGTTACACGCAAAAAATTAGAGTTCCATACAGATATTCTAATATTCGGTTTTGCAAGAGAGAGAGAGACAGGCGTTTGGTTCAGTTCGCCAAGGCAGTTCACGGAGGTGTTCCGTGGGTTTTGGTTCTAACCGTTTTATCTTGGGAGACAGACGTCGGTTCATCCAATGACACCTTAGGTAAGCGGCGAATCAGTTTTAAGGAGACTGTGGTTTCACAGGACTCGGTCCGCATATTCCGTTTACGTATTTAATTGTAATGTGTAATTTGCATTTGTATGTTAATGGAATTGTTCTCCGGAATTCTCAATGCTTCTATCGTATTTTTCCCATCAGGAAGAACCTTGGCGTTTTTCTTGTAGATCTTTGTTGCTCTTTGGTTGGCTTGGTACGCCTCTATATTTTGGAAGATCTTTGCCTTCTGGGTGGCCTGTAGGGCTGCAAACGAGCCGAGCCAAACTTTTTTGTATTCGAGCTCGGCTAGTTTGCAGTACGAGCTTAAAACTTAGCTCGAGCTCGGTTAGTTTGTAAATGAGTCGAGCCTAGTTTATTTACTTAACGTGCCTTTATAGACAAGCTGAGCCTATACAAGTGAACTAAGCTTTTTTTCGAGCTAAGACAAGCTTAACAAGCCTAAACGAGTTGAGCAGCCCTAGACTGATCACTTGATGGAACTTCCTTTTTTTGACAATCTTAATGAGATTGTGTTTCTTTTCCTATCATTAGTCACTACATTACAATTTACGATTGTCAAAGAGATGGTTGGTATTATTGTATGTATACCTGTCACTTTTTTTGTTTTTTTTGGTACAACGAGTGTCCAGACGAACTTACGCGCTCCTCGACTAATCTTTCAAGAACCGAACTCTGCTCAATTGTGTGGAGAGCAAACACACAAATCAACCGGACTAACCCTTGGGGCTAGGTCAACCTGTAACGACTCACTAGCATAATTCGCACTACAACAAACTACAATCCTTTATACAATCCTTTATGCACATGCATAACATAAATACATGGATATACATTTGAATGTTACCTGCGGATCCCATCTGCATGATTTCTCTTACTCGTCTATTTCTGCAACAGGTGGGAGGATTTGCCAAGAAAATAACTGGGAGATGAAAAGTGTTCTTTCGACAATCGAAACTCTAAAAACTTGTTTGAAGATTGATCCGACACCAAAGTATTCTGAAACTTCATCGTCACAAAAATGTTGCATCTTTGAATGATTACTGTGCCCAAACGCCTCAAAACAAATTTCTCTTTCGAGGTGATGAGGATAAGGAAACGTAGGGGAAGAAATTCAAGAAAAAAAACCCACAAAGACTTATTGGCCCATGCAGGTCTCGAACCTGCGACCTTCGCGTTATTAGCACGACGCTCTAACCAACTGAGCTAATAGGCCATGTTGTTTAGATTCTACCTTTTTTTAGAATTAAATTAAAATAATTGGCTTCATCCTGGTAGTTTTGGCCTGGGTAACCTAACTGGAATACATCCAAAGTTCAATTTGGGGTTTCCAGATCCGGACTCCTAACAACGACGCCACAGCGGCGATGGGTGACAGCTCCATCATCCTTTATTTTCCTGCAATTTTTTGTATTTTTTTGTTGTTAAATTTGTAAGTGGTTTTGGCGAGCCATTAGTTTTGTAGACGGTTTTGCGACCGTTAGTTTTGTAGGTGGTTTTGGCCGGCGGTTTCGCGGCCGTGATTTTTGTTTGCCGGTTTTGACCGGTGATTTCATTTAATAATATTCTTCTACCTCTTTACCCAAAAAAAATTTATCATGAGAAATCCAAACAACAAGACTACCTTTTTGAAACATTTGTTTGGTTGATAACTTCTAGATAAGTTTCATTTGACTGATGAAACAAATCTTTAGTCTTATGGCATTTCGAAATATGTTGAAAGTCTGATTCTGGGATTCAAGTGCGTCTAAAATCACCAAAAAAGGGATTCATGTTACAAAGAAGAGATCTATCTATGCAACAGGCTTTTCAATTTATTCTAGTATCGCAAACTTGAAGACAGGGTCACTTGTATTTATTAGCGAGCGATTGATTCTCCGCTATAAGCGGAAAAAAAGTGCTATGAATGCCTGGTCGCAAGCAAGGTAATGACCAAAATGCCCTTCTACGATGAGGAGTTGGAAAATACTCTTGTTTTTTCTTTTTATAAGCATGAAAAATACTTCAACCCCTGTTTAATGGGTGGAAAAGAAATGTCTTCTAGGAAATTACAATAAGCCCCCTTGAACCGTGCCTCATCTACGAATTGCCTCCTAATTTATCATATGTTTCATCTTTGGAACTTTAGAACCTTCCACTAGGATTTCATTCTAGTATTCGAGGCAAAATGCCGTACCAAAATTAAAGGAAAATAACACTCGGCCAAAAGGGCCTCAAGGAGTTAAACCTAAGACAATTAGCTCCAACATATGCACAAACTATTTGAGCTAGCTCTCATCATGAGTTAAATCACATATAATAATTTATACTTCATAAACAAGTTCTATAGAAAATGAGCTCCTAATTTTTGTTTAATTTTTTGAGCCTAAAGCGACTGCATCTCCCGCTTTTGGTCAGGGCTGACCTTGCTTTCCTCACAACCAAATGGTAAAGCATAAGTTGTTGGAATATCATGAATGAAACCGGGACTTTTGAAGGGTCTCTCCCTGATTCATTACGCACTGCTTAATGGTCTTCTTGCGGTTATGCATGTTTAAGCCCCCCATGATGTGGAGTTAAAGGCTGTATTCACTCTTTGTATTCATGATGTCGGTTTCATCTCATTGATGCTGCAGCAACTCTGGAGTCTTTGACAAATCCATATTTTACGGACTTGGGTGGGTGCTGTGCACCTGGATGCTATGCACTTCTCGGTCGTCCGATCATGTTTTGGACGGTCTGGAAGCATTCGGCAACTTTAATCTAATTTTGATTTACTTTTATCGGTAAAAAATTAAAACACATCCGGACCATCCAAAACACAATCAGACGGCCGAGGAGTGCATAGCACCCAAGTGCACAACACCCACCCCGTTTCACATCCACGTTTTTGGAGTGAGAACAAGGAATTCGTATTGCATAAAGTTCCTTATATTCGTTCTTTGTGGTTATTGCCGTTTTATCCTGGACAAAGACGCCGGTGAATCCTACTAACACCCACGGTAGACGGTAAATCTTTGTTGAGGAGGCTGTGGTATCATACAGGACTCTGCTCGTTTCTACAATTTTGTTTGTATCTCATTTTCGTTGTTTCAATTCAATTTCTATAATATTTTCTATTTATGTAATTGGAATGGAATTGTTACACTTGTACTTTGGAATTCTCTTATTGCCATATTTTTCCCAACATTTTCTTCTAGCTTGGAAATCGGGTTGATTCATTGTCACGATAGATGACTTGCCAGAAATCCCTGCCCTTCCGAAAGCGCCAAGCAAAGAAAGCACTCAGCTAAAAGCATGACAGCAATCCTTGATAGCTGCAAAAGCAGCATCATTTTTCATCTGGGAATCAAATTCTTTGTTCCGAAAATTCCCTATTCCTCTATTCCAGTGCATTTTTGGCCATTGGATCACATGAAATTTTTAAAACAAAAAATAAAACACAAACAATCCAACGACCCAAAATATTTCGGCAGAGAAGAACACCATTTCTGGGAATAGGGGATCTCAAACCCAGAATCTAAAGGCCAAGGAAATCTACTGCCATTATTTCCAAACGAACTGAAGAATTTACACAAATTTTCAAAACCAATTTCCATTCATTGATCTGCATAATTTATGCAACACAATACGATAACTTTTCAATCTACTGACTACATTGACAGCTTGAAACAAAAATAACATCATTGTTCTCGTCCCTTGACGAAATGAGCTTCTAACAGCTTCGAAACTAGGAAGCCAGTGAAGGAATCAACCTCAAAGAGTTCTTTCAATTTCTCATCGCAAATAATTATCCTTTTATCGGATGAGTCCTGTAACAGACACACAGAAAGATAATTGAGGTGGCAAAATATTAGTCAGCACCCGTGTAAATTTGAATAACTGCAATAAACTAGCACATTTTATCGGATGTTCCATTAAATTAGCTGCTTGTTAAACCTTGGATCAAAGGCCAATCTAACTAGTGCTTGTTACATCAAGCTTGTGTTTCAGCAAAAGACATTTACTTGAGGCATTTGTCAGGCCTCATAAACCAATATACCACACTCAGGACTTCTCGTCACCTATAGTATTTTCTTCAAGAGCCTATTCATGCTAGGCCCGGCCCTAAGATTTTCGGGACCCTAAGCAAAATTTGATAAAGGGGCCTCTAATTTGTTTCTATATATTTTATTTTTCCCATGCAAAACATATGAAAGTCCTTTGGTTCAGTGGTTTGCTTGGAACATAGGACTTGTACTTTTTTTTTTTTTTTTGATCAATAGGACTTATACTTCAACGTCGCAAGTTCAAGCCTTAAGAAGTCAGCTTGAAGCTTATTTTTTGCAAAAGTTGGAAAAAAACACGCATGAAAACGGAAGCAGGCGGGATTTGAACCCGCGACATTGTTGTTAAACAACACGCATCAAACCACTGGAGCTGACAAACACACTTGTATAACTTTCAACATGGATAATATTTAATATGACCTAATATTTGGGGGCCCTTGTATTGGACCGAAAACTGGGGGCCCTAGGCGACCCCCTTGTCGGCCTATGCCCAGGGCCGGCCCTGATTCAAGCCTGAATGTCATGTTGCACAACTCTCTCAACGACTGACACAACGGTCAAGCTAGAGCTTGGCTTGTAACTTGTTTGGATTGGGGTCGTGGTGAATTAAGAGATTACTTGAAGTTATTTGCGAGTGCTTGTTTACTCATCATGGTTATGATTTCGGGAAAGTTCAGGACTCGTCAGTTCCTAAAAATAGCAACCTGTTGGATGATGCTTCAAACTTATATCAAAGGTTTGGAAAAATAGGTACCTGCAGATCCTTTTGCTTTATATAGTCCCAAATTCTCTTCACAACATCAGACCGAGATAACTCATTTTCACCTGTACCGAAGAATTTCACAAGAGCATCCGAAAGTGGAACTGGAGCAAGAAAACCAGAACTTTTGCCCTTCTGCTTTTTTACTTGCTGCTCATTTGAAACTGAACAAAGAAGATACACATAAGTAGCAGTTACTATAAAAATATGATTAAACTCCAAAATTTAAGCTCAATTTCTCAAGGCAAGCTATGCATTACTACATGCTATCCTCTCAGACAATACAACAAGTTACGAAATCCAAATCTTAAAGGTACTGTTCTCACCTTCTCTACCGTGTTTGCGCTGCTTTTTCTTTTGGGAGGATTTGCCAGAAACTGCAACATCATGGGGAAATACTTACTTAAAAAATCATGTAAAAATCCTTGTTAATGGTGCTGGATGAAAAGAACTAAAGGCCTGTAAGGTTGGGTTCTTTTTTTTTTTGGTCCATGTTTTTCGTTTGTTAGTCTAAATGGATTACCTAACCCAAAAAAAAAAAAAAAAAAGTTGGTTTCTTCTCTTATTTAATCTTCTATTTTCCTTCAACTATTTGATAATGTTGCTCATCTTTCATTCTTTACGAAACTACAACTAAAAACT
This sequence comes from Gaultheria prostrata, assembly GCA_036023075.1. Classification (NCBI taxonomy): domain Eukaryota; kingdom Viridiplantae; phylum Streptophyta; class Magnoliopsida; order Ericales; family Ericaceae; genus Gaultheria; species Gaultheria prostrata. The sequence goes on along the minus strand of JAXBDA010002666.1, from coordinate 25,585 downwards.
AACATTGTCGAAATCATTGCAAATCAAGATAAAGGAACATGAGAAATCTCTTCCTGCTTTTTCATGTCCTGTCTTTTACCCCAAGTTTTCATGGTAACTAAACAAGAGAAACAAATTTTACATGTGTAATTCTACCAAATCCTCGTCATATCCACAGAACAAAAGAGCCGAAAGTTTTACGAATTCTTGACCAAACAAATTGCCAAATTTGACAAATGAAACATAACAAGAAGATATGTCACAAAAGAGATGGCTTGCGAAGAATATACCATCTTCATAATTTAGCGGCCCTATGTGCTTGGACAAAGCTTTACTCATTTCGAACATATCAATAGATTTGACGCAAAAAATGGCAAACAACGCTTTATCGCATAGTATTTTCCGCTTGTGTTTTGGATCTTGCAAATTCTTCTCCCGAATGTAGGCCCACATTCTCCTCACAACCTAGAAGACACAGAAAATCAATGAATTGTAAAGTTTCCATTCCAAATTTTTTGTTGCATTCAACACAAAAATAACAGTAAGGAAAGTTTACAAAAATAGCAGCACTTGACAGAGCTCAATGGAGGAAAATGATTCATGTACCCGACCCCAATTGATTTGGGACATAAGGCTCGGTTTGGTAACACAAAAATAACAGTAAGGAGAACTGAATTTCTGAGACATAGAAGGCACCAACAGGTGTGTACTGCGATATACCTCAGGTCTGGCTAATTCAGACTCTCCAACAATAGTTTGAAGTTGTGGAGAAAGACCACATGGTATCATAAAGCCTGCCGGTCTTTTCTTTACAGCATTAGCCACCTTGTCAGACCTAAATGATGAGATAAATATCTGTGTTTAGAAATATCAACTTACAATAATAACCTGTTAAATATCTTATTTATTCCAAGTAATACATGTTCGATAGTCACACTGTTTCTATTCTCCAACATATGCTAACCGCAATATCATCATAAACATCAAGTACAAGTAATGGTCATTAGTCATATACATAATAGAGGGCAATTTAAAACAACCGACTCTATAATCCTTGGAATGACTTGATCACAAATAGAAAGAAGATATTTTTGGAGCCCAATCCTAAATGTATGCTACTCACTGCTCAATAAAGACAACTGGGGAGTTCAACTCTGTGTAAAATACATCATCAAAATTATCTATGTACTCGTCTCGTTCTAAGAAAGTCATCACATCAGTAAGCACCTTTCTGTGCATACGCGCTCATATGTGAGAAAGGAGGAAATGTTGTGGGTTTTGTAATCACTTATACTATGCCTATTACTTTCACTCAAAGTACTGCTGCTTTACCATGTATTTTATGGCATATTGGGGCAACAATTTGTAACAGCTCCAAAGTCACAATAGACGATTATTCTTCAAGGAAATTCGCAGCATCATTATTTTAGTCACATTTCTTGTTGCGTATTAGGTGTCTTAATCTTTTACATTGCTGGCACACAGAGATCAGATGCATGCAAATTAAGAACTATGGTATCCTAAGAGCACTGGCACCAATAAAAAAATCTAACTTCAAATGGGACACTTTCTTACCACTAAACATAAAACATAAACAAGAAGAAGAAAAAAAGGTCTAAGAAGCGTCTACACGCTCAATGTATCTATGTCTGACACTTGTTGGATGCAAACATGTTTGGACATGCTATGGAACGTAACGTTGTCGGGCACAGTTGAATGTATTTCCTATTGATATTCATAGAATTCAACGAGTATGTTGATAAACCTCAACCTTACTCATCAATTGCAGCGCCCACCTAAAAGTTCAGTAAAACCATAGTTTATACTCATGAACCATGCTTTCAATTTTCCCTTCAAACTTTCATATTTGTCCCCTTACTCTGCTATGTATGCTTAAATTCATGCATTTTTTATCGGCTATCTACCCCCATTCTTTTGCAGATGAATATCAAAATTTTATCAAAAGTAATTTACCATGACAACAGTCAGATTTCTTTTCTTTTTCCTTCTTGATATCTTAGTTGTTCGGCCAGCTAGATTACTCGTCCACTAATTCATGAGATCAATCCCGTGGGACAATCCATATTTTAACCATTTGGTAACCATCACTCGTATAATGCCAAATACTCCTACATCAAATTTCAGTACATATTTTACAATTACTCCCTCCGTGTGCAATTTTGTGTCCCCCTTGGCACTTCTGTTGTCCCAAAAATTTTGTCTTTGTTGAAAAAGAAAAGTAATGGGCGAAAGTGGTTGAATTTACTCTTTTACCCTTTACTTTTCAACTTAATATCTAGCAATAAGAGAAGGCAATGATGATATTTTAGAAAAACTTAAGTGGTAAACAAAGAAAGTAAAGAAGAATGATACAATACATGAAAACAAAACATGAAATGGGACATGAAAATACATCTATCAGGTGAGATTCACCTACGAGATTCACCTACGACACTGCATGAAAACAAAATATGAAATGAGACATGAAAATACACCGTCAGAATAGTGTATCAGATGAATCTCATCCGTTAGATATACTTTCATGTCTCATTTCATAATTTGTTTTCATATTTCGAACACTTTACCAGAGGAGGAGGGAGTACTATTTTGTTTTCACGGATATCCATGCACTCTTCACTCATTATCCACAGTGGTTTAGCATTGTCCTCTAGTCTAGATTAAAAAAATTTATAATCGAATTTCCGAACCAATTTACGTGCATCTCGAAATTTCCGAGCCAGTTTACGTGCATCTTGGATCACGAGGACAACCGTCCACTTTCTTTTCTTTTCTCGGGCCTCGGCAACCGAACAGAAGGAAAGTAGTAGTAACAGAGAACAAAAAGGAGAATGCAAGAAACCCTAACCTTCCTTTCCTCCTCCTCCTCCTCTTCCCACCCCTTTCTTCTTCTTCCACTTCTTCTCCCTCGCCGCCGTCCTCTTCTTCGCAACCGATTTTATCATCGTCGTCAGTCACCACACTCTCCACCCCTTCCCCTTCTATCACTTCTTCAGCGATGTTATCATCTACGCCGTCGTTCTCAGTTGTCATTTCATCGTCACGGCCTTCGAGGAACAACTCGATTCGTCGTCTGATGAAGCCTTTGCGTTCTGACAAATCGACGCCGTACTCCTCCTCGAGGGTACGGCGGAGGATGGTGGCTGTGGTGCTTCTGAGGTCGGAGGTCCGGAGAAGTTGCCGGAGCCGGTCGACTAGGTCTGAGTCCGACACCATTGCGCTGTTCTGTTTTGCGAGAGGCATCATGTTGGCTGAAAAAGAATGTACTTGTGGAAATATGGAAAGTCGGAAAGTACTGCCTATATGTGATGGGTTGACTTGGGGGATTGGAGTACTTTATTACGCTTTTCTGACTTTGGAAAGTTTTCTTTGCAGTTCCGTCCCAATTTGCTTCTTTTTTTTTTCTTTTTTTATCGAAACAGTCCCAATTTGCTTGTTAGTGAATTTTTAAGGGATGTGAAAATTTTGTATTATTTTTTCTGTTTTGTCTCTACTGTGGCCAATTTTGTAGGGTTAATTTTTTGTATGGAACTCAAAACATATGTAATATGGATCTTTTTTTTGTAGATACTATTAATTAGTTTTATTATATAAAATTTTCAAAATCATAAGAACTGTTATAAAATAATATATAATGGACAAACCAATCGAGATGGAAAAAGTACTTTTTGAGAGTAAAATTAGAAAGTGACATCGTTTTGATAGATAATTTTAGGAATGAGACAAATGTTTTGAAACATCCCACAATGGAAAGAAGGACCAGCAATTTGGGACGGAGGGAATAGTATTTTGGAATAGAAGAGACGTTTTTTTTTATAATGGGATATCCGAGTCAATTTACTCGCATCTCAATTAATTCCGGGACTTTGAAGTTAATGACCGAGAAAACCTCCAATGGCTCCAAGATTTGAAATATTTGACGTCTGTAAAAATGAAACATGTAAGTGATGGCTAGCTCATGCGGTGGAGCTCTTGAATGTTCCACACTACATCCCAGGATTGAGTCTCATTTACACTTCCTCATGTAATAGATTATGAATGATGAATGACAATATATATATATATATATATATATAATAGAAAAAAAGGAGTACCTACACCTTGTTTGGTTTGCGTCTCAAGACCAAAGTTTAAATTTTTTTACCCATACTTCTCTCCAATCATTATCCATATTTCAATCATTTATCTCTCCAATCATTACCTCATATTTTCAATCATTATCCATATTCCTCTCTCTCCACTCAAAACCCAAAACCGAACAAGGCCCCAACCCTTTTTCTCTCTCTCCCGTATAAATCATTCAGGGCTTCCACACCACATTTAGTCTAACCCAAAACACTGAAAACAGAGCAAACGAAAAAGAGGGAATTTGGAAGAGTGAAAGTTCAAATGGGGGTTTTCGGATGAGCCCTTTGCAGGTCTCACTGTGGTTCAGTTTGGTAATTTGAACCGTTCATCTTATAGAGCCTACGAAGTAATATACTCACGCAAAAAATTAGCTTGATCGGACATCAATAGGTAGTCAAAAAAATAGAATTTTAGTTTACAAAATGAACGGCCTAATACTGTTTGTGGTTTTTAAAGTTAAACTGTCTACAACTTTCCATTTTGTAAATTAAAATTCAACTTTTGACATATCTATGGATGCTCAATCAAGCTGATTTTTTGCATGGATATATTCTTTGTGGCCTCTACAAAATGAACAGTTCAGATTAACGTGATGAACGCAGGTGAGGCTCACAAGGGGTGGTGAAAACCCCATGGTTTCCACCTCATCAGGAAAGAACTTTTTTTCAATTCGGAATCCCTATATGACACTACTGCACTATAACCCTATATTGTGGCATCCGAGTTGTACATCGCGCAACCGTGGTTCTTATATCATCGTCGGAAAAAGATATTTGCATACTTCACAATTAACTACTCTCTCCGTCGTCCATCTTTGTTGGCCCATTTTTGAAATTTGTATCATTTTTTATTACTTATATCTTTTAGTAATATGGATCTAAAAAATATATGCGATATGGATCTTGTTTGATAAATGTCAATTAATTTTATTATACAAAGTTCGCAAAATCATGAAAACCATTATAAATTCAAAGATGTAATTAATTACTATTATTTGTTATTGCTTAGTTTGGGTTTATAGTTAAGGGCATTTCGAACATTTTTGGGCTTAAAACTAACGGTGTTAGGCTTAATCCAACGGCAAGGGGGAATCTTGAAAATATTTTCAAAAGTAAGGGAGGTCAGTATAATTTTAGAAACCTCATGGGAGGTTAGTGTATTCATTAGAAATCTCAGGGGGGTCAATGTAATTTACCCTAAATTAAACGATTAAACGAAGGGTATATGGTCTTTTAGACTTTTACTCATCAATGTTAGTAATACCGTTGGGCCAATCATGTTAGTTTTAAAGGGAGGTGAGAGTAATTTTTAAACCTGAGGGGAGGTCAATATATTTGTCAAAAACCTTAGGAGAGGTCAAGGTAATTTACTCCAAAAAGAACCGAACGAAAAGGTGATTGCTCCTACAAAAAGCTTAGGATTTTTCTGATGGAAAATGTACTTCGTGCATCATTCACATCATTTTGTTAATGTTGCAGTTCATAGGATTCAGATTCGTGCATGGGGAGACAATTCGAGGTGTTACTTGTAAGAGAAGTTCTCAGCCAGGTGAGACGGAAATGGAAGGATTTGTTAAAAGCAAATTAATTGAGTTCATAACACACGCTTGCAGCTTGCTCACTTTTCTTCTCACTCGAAACTAGACTTTTCGCCATTCATTTAGTTTTTTCAGTGTCGCTCACTTTTTTTGGTCTCAATATGTTTACCATTCATACTAAATAAATATCAGATTGATCGAACATTGATAAATATTTAATCGACTTATATTTTTTCGGAAAAAAAAAAAAAAGAAATAAGAGTCACAACATGGTGCAGTGGTGGAGCTATAATTTTCAAACAAGCGGGGCCAAATTGACACAGAATAATTAGTGTCCAACAAATTACACTTGTATCATAATATATTTAATCCTTGCGCATGTAAACATTATACTACAATTCTTATCCTTCTCTAACCCCAAGAGGTCAGTCTGGCGGTCAAGGGCCTGAGAGTCTAGGACATGGGGTCGAAAAAGGAAAATAGGTGCCCCATTAATGCTACAAACTTCAACTACGAAAGAAGGTTGAATATTTCCATCATGTAGATAGTTTCAACCCGGGGGCCAATAAAAAGCTACAAACTACGTACCAGAAGATTTCGATTCACCTTCTGGTATTGTTTACAAATAAAGATGCAAAAGACGATCGCCATCCCAAAACGATCAATATCCAAAATATTAGCGGTGTGTTCTGAGCATCTGACCGGTTGCATCATGCTGAGAGTATCCACGAGGCTGGGGAGACAAACTTTTACCATAAGTTGCAGGTGCACTTCCATAATTACCTGAATGATCGTACGGTTCGTACCCAGTTGGCGGCTGGGTTGGAGCTGGTTGAGCATAGACAGCTTGCCCAGTCAGCAGCTGTGTTGGAGCACTAGCATAAGCAGCAGCTGGAACCACAGAACCTTGGTAGCCAACATACCCTGCTGCTGCTGCTGCTGCAGTGTTATGAGCTGTTGGTGGTTCAGTGTAACCAGAACGGTATGAACCATAACCTCCAGTTGGTCCCTCTTGAGCATAACCTGAAAGAGCCTGCTGCTGCCCATAACCTGAAATAGGGCCTTGCTGGGGATAAACTGGAGCAGCAGATAATGTGGCCACTGGCTGCAGCTGCTGCTGATTAATGTTGTATCCATCAGAACCATATGGCTGTGGATAAGTTTGTGGGTATGTCTGTTGAGATTGTGGTGGTGGTGGTGCAGCATTCTGAGGATACTGCTGTGGATACGTTTGTGGATATGTCTGTTGAGATTGTGGTGGTGGTGCAGCATTCTGAGGATACTGCTGGTGGGTTGCTTGCACTGAGACGGTGCTCGTATGATAGGAAATATTATCACCTGGTTGAGTCCCCTGAGGCAGGCCACCATTGTGTTGTTGAGGGTAAGATACTGGTGCTTTACCATACTGCTGATCCTGTGGAGCATAGCCCGGATGAGGGAAGCCGGGGCCCAGTGGGCCTGGCTGTGAACCACCACCTCCATAGGAAGGATGACAAGGATCCTGGTTATCATATTTTGCTTCATTGTATCCATGACCATGTCCATGGCTGTGTGGAGCTTGGGAGAAATATGGAGGAGCTGCTGGCTGTGGTGGTCCGTAAATATTGTAATTTCCCTGTGAAGGGGGCGGAGGACCCATGGGAGTAGGGGAAGGGCCGTGACCATGACTTGATGACGGGACATCACCCATATGACCACAACCACCCGGTCCCTGCTGCAGCATTATTGATGGAGGATGCCTTTGCTCCATTTGTTGTGGCGGATAATTAATACCACCATACGCTTGAGGGGGCAGAGCGTACTGTGAATTCTGAGATGGAGGAGGATATGATCCTCGTTGCTGATAATTGTAACCCCCTGACTGTGAAGGATGAGGAGGACCTTGGTGGTTACCCCACTGGGGCTGTGCAGGTCCACATGGACGAAACTCCTGCTGCTGCTGATTATAACCGCCAGATAGAGAGGATGACGTTACCGTCTAATAAAAGCAAGTAGAAGGGGAGGCAACAAAAGGGCAAAAAAGCAGCAGAAATTAGCACCCATTCATTTACTCCAAATAATTGTCATTATGTTGCAGCTTGGAGTCAGCTTCGTGATTATAGGTAGTAGAGACATCAGTATGTCTCAAACAAAGCCATGGAAGTAGCCAACAAAGTTGGAAAATATGAGTAAGAACATAAATCAACAAGACAAACAACATAAACTGACAATAGAACTGGTTAAATAGATTTAAGGAACCTTTAAGGTTCTTTAGCACAAACAGAAAGACAATATGGGAAGTTAATATATGCTCCCAATTTACCCTTTAGCACTCGATTCAAATACGCTCCCAATTTACTCTTTATCACCCAATTCAAATATGCCCACACAATACAGAGATACACAGAACCTTGGGAGCGTGAAATGAAGGTGTACATATATTACGAAAATAATATAGCGTAGGAAATACACTTTAAAACTACAATCACTTTTGGGGAGTAAAAAAATATGGGCCAAGTCTACCTTTAAGTGTTAGAAGTGTTGGATTGTATGGTCTTCTTTTCAAGATATCATGATTTGGGCTATATATATGAGCTAAATCGATGACCAATTTATAAAGCTAAGTAACAAATTACTGTATTTCTATACCAGTATCGTACAAAAACTCCCACCTTCGTTAGGAGCGAACTCCCATCAAGCTCCTAAGTTGGGAGCGCAGAATCGCGCTCTGGTGGGAGCGGCACCACTTTCGGAGCTCACTGCAACTAAGAGCACTAACAGCAGACAATATAGGATGCTAATATATGCTCCCAATTTTACCCTTTATCACTCAATTCAAAAACCCCCACACAAGATAGCACAAATCACATTGAGAAATGACGAGTGAAATAAAAGAAAAATCTCCCAGCAGGCACTAGTAGCTGGTTCTTTTGGAATAAGGTGAAGTTAGAGGCCCTGTGCCTGTCAACAACGACCAAGTTCTGGTACGCAACACAAGAACGAACAACCGCAGAATATATACTGCCCAAAACACATTTCTTTCATGAACTCTAACTGCACAGGTTTACACTATATTTCTCATCTCATGTCACCACTTAGTGACGTTTACTCCATGCAAATCATGTCGGAACACCTATGTCACACAACCATGTTTCTCAATAGCTTCAAAAGCTGCAAAATTTGCATCAATTTTGACTCCACGAGTTCCAATACAAGGGCACAAATAGCCCAGGATATTACTATCCGCATAAATATTACTCAATAATTTTCCCAAAATGCAAGTGTACCCAACGAACAAGGCCACCAATGGTAGTTTCATGTCAACCAACGCTGCTTGCAATCTATTAATCAAGTAGAACTAACTACAGCAATCGCCTATTAAAAGGAAAATTTTGCAGAAGCAAATTATTGGAAGTGAACTACAGATAGGAAAATTATATAGAAGCTCCAAGCAGTAGTTTAAATGATGTTGTCTAGGAGATGGGGGCATATCGATATTCAGCACAGTATTGGCAAGACAATCAATATCATAAAACAGAACATCGCATCTGAACTCCTTCAATATGCTTAAATGACAACACTGATGTTTTACTTCCAAACAATAATTTGCTTACAACCATAGTGCCAAATATCAATGCTACACAAAGGAACCGAGTTCACCAAGAGTTTCAAGAATAGATCAAATCAATTATGCGAATATTAATCTTATACAAGCTTCGAGCATGATGACTCAGCCGAGCCATGCCACAACACTATTGACCTCTCTGATGCAGAGGAAAATTGAGAAGCCAGATAGGACAGGACCGACAGGTCCAACACAATGAAGTGGTATTAGTATTATTAGTCTTTGTTTTAAGTCGCAAGAACCATCATACCAATTATTACCATCCTGCAATCGTGAGTGTTAACACCTGATACCTCTCTTCAATGGATGAGAGTGGATAGTAGTTGTTTATTGCAAGTTGCAACACAAAGAAGGAAATGCTGACCCCATGAGGAAGGCAATAGCCGAATCTGCATTTTTTAAGCAAACCATTCCAAATCGATAGTTTCAGGATAACCAAATAATGGCAACACTCAGCTTGAATAAAAGATCTTCGTAATTGCACTCAAATGACCTTTGGCATGGATCATTCACAAAAAACAAACTCTAATGAACTCGTTCGGTTGATGGCACTTAAACTTGTTTCTCTTTATTCAAAAAGTAGTTTACTTAATAATTTTTTACTTTTAAGATTCCTCTCGTCGAGAAGAACCAATAATCAACAAAAAAAGCAAAACTAAAAAATACGATTATTATTTTTTTCTTGAATAAATATACAATCCGGCTTAATTAAGCAGCCAAAAAAATCCTTATTTTCTTGAATTTTTTTGGAGAAGAGCTCATGGTTTAGAAGAAATTAATGTTTTGTTTACAGTTTTACAGGAAAAAAAAATTCTTCTGAAAAAACGAATAAGATAAAAATGATGACTTTTTTTTATGCCAAACAAAAGTTGTGAAAAAGGAAGCGGATCGTAATCGAGAAAGAGAAACCCCAACTGTGAAATCGAGCTAAAGCTATGAAGAAGTGACATGGAGAGATGGATCGCGCCATTGGAGTGGGGTAAGAGCTGGATTGTAGTTGGTTGGGGAAGATAAAGACAGGAGAGAGAGGGAGACCAGCATGCAACGGTACAAGAAAGTAATGAACTTGTTTGGTTCATGCTTCTTGAAACTTATTTTCATCCTCATAACAAAAAAACAAAAGGTTAAAAAATAAGCAGCAGGAGTCCTATAGAATAAAGTAAAACACATAATTTTTAATTATCTTTTCGTTTTTTGGTTAGGCAAGACACATGCACGTGGTGATATCCCAACCGCCAGCAGCTTATCTCTTTAATGCGTAACCCTAAATCCTTTCAGCGCGCACCTCCTCAAAGTTTACCACCATATATTTCACTCTCCCCCCCTCTCTCCTCCCAAGATTTTGCAAAATAACCTAAAAACTCAGAAAACAGGCCTACGTATATAGACACAACTTCTCTCGATCGGAATATAACCATAACCATCTTCTTTTGGTAGGAGCATAGTTGTCAAAGGTGAGCCTAGGCGAGAGGCGCACCCATTGCGCTTGGGGTACACCCAGGCGAGGCAACTTGAATAAGGCAACGCAAAGGTGAGAGGCGCAAAAAAAAAAAGCGCTTCATTGAATTTTAATCACAGCCCTAGATTTCTGTTACCTAGGTTACAAATCTTATCTTGGCCGTCGATTTTGGGTCTCCTAAAAGTCAATTTTATGGTCTCGAATAAGTCTCGGCCGTCAATTTTGGGTCTCCTAAAAGTCAATTTTGTGGGTCTCGAAACGAAATAAGTCTGCCTGTCTTAGCCCTAGATCATCTCTCTCGACAAACATGGCTGTGAAATTAGACCAGTAGCACTCGAATTTCAAAGTCGAGAATCGAAGGCAAACCTGAACTCCTTTCTGGGTTTCGAATTACGATCAGAACCTGAACCTGTCAATCGAAGGCAGACCTAAACTTGTTTCTGGGTGTCGATCAGCAAGAACCTGAACTCCTTTCTGGGTTTTGAATTTCGATCAGCTCTTGGGTGTCGTTTCTGGGTATCGATCATCTCTTGGTAGATGTTTTTATGTATCTTATGGATGGTATGCTATCTAAAACTCATTGGCTTAGTGTTATTAGTTTAAGTATTCTTGTATGTTATTTTTCTTATTTTTTTTCGCATAGGTGCGCCTCGCTTCAAAAAGGCGCGTGCCTTGCCTCTCACCTTAGTCCCCACGAGACTTTGCGCCTCGGTGCGCCTTTCGCTTTTGACAACTATGGGTAGGAGTATTGTCATATCAAACCAAACATCAAAATGTCTCCAACTGTTTGTTTTTCTGTTTTTGACAACCCTCCGTCTGTTTGGTCGTTCTGTCATGATGTAGAGATGAAATGCTGGGATTTGGAAGGTGTATATACTTCGATTTAGGGCAAAATAGCCAAAGAGGAAGACATTCATAGAGAGTGAGAGGCGCGAAAGGGGTAGAGTTGAGACTCTTAACTCATCCCATTTCACAACTCTCCCCCCTCTCTTTGGAAATGTCTTTCTCTTTGCCTATTTTTCCCTAAATCGAAGAATATACACCTTCCAAATCCCAGTATTTCATCTTAGGCTTACGTGTTAAAGAGATAAGCTATTGACGGTTGGGATATCACGTGACCAAACAATAAAAAGATAATTAAAAATCATGTGCTTTATACTATAGGACTCTTGCTGCTTATTTTTTAAGGTTTCTTTTTGTTGTCATAAGGCCATCAACCAAACAAGTTTATCACCTTCTTGTACCGTTGCACCTTGGTGCGACGGATCCATGACGTTTGAATAATGCTTTCGCACGCGTCTGTTCCCCATAAACCGTGAATGGTGAACTCTTTCCTCACCACATCAAAACATGTATCGTTGTCCGATCCACATCAGTACAGTACAAAACGAAATTGGGCATTGGAGGACTAAACGGTACCCTTGTTGTTGTTGGCCCCTTGATGGATGGAAGAACAACAGAGGGAAGGAGAAGACAGCTTTTATGGACTTTCTTTGGAGGAAGGATCAGATAGAGAAATGAGGGAAGGGAGAGAAAAATGTGGAATGGGATGAGTTGAGAGTCTCAGCTCTACCCCATTTCGCAACTCTCGCTCTCTATGAATGCCTTTCTCTTAGGCTATTTTGCCCTAAATCGAAGTAAATACATCTTCCAAATCCAACTATTTCATCTCTACAACCTGATAGAACAAACAAACGGTTCAAACGGTGGTCAAAAACAGAAAAACAAACGAAGGGAGACATTTTCGATGCCAAATTTGATTTGGCAATATTCCGACCAAACTATGGGTTGGCTATATTCCGACAAGACAAGTTGTGGTTATATGCTTAGCCTGTATTCTACAACATTTTAGGTTATTTTAAAAGGTTGTGGGAGGAGAGAGGGGAAAGACAGGGGAAAACGTATGGCTGTAAACTTTGAGTAAATGGGCGATGAAAAGGAACCTATGGCTACGTGTAAGAGATAAGCTGCTGATGGTTTGGGATATCGCCACATCCACATGTATGGCTCTCGCGTAACCAAAAAACAAAAGAATAATTAAAAATCATCTGTTTTATTCTATAGACTCTGGCTTCTATAGAGACTCTTGCTGGCTCTCGCATGAACCAATCAAGTTTATTGCCTTCTTGTACCATTGCATGCTGGTGCAACGGATCCACAGCATTTGAAGGGTCAAGGGTGTTTCTGCGCACGTCTATTCCCTGAGACTGTGAAAGGTGAACTCTTTCTACACCACATCAAAACATGAATCGTTGCTCAAATCCACATCAGTGCAGAACGAACAGGCCATCATCACAACACCAATAGTAACAAAGAGTACTTTCATCTGTGTGTGTGTGTGTGTGTGTGTGTGTGTGTGTGTGTGTGAACCAAAGCATAAGTGTTCTCCAAAGAAATGCTTAGATAACACACAACGCCCTAGATAAGGTAACATGAGTTAATGTGCTATACAAGAGTTTGACACATTTGACACACTTGTAGGCTTGCAGCCATAGATGAGAAAAAAAATGTAAAGGAAAAGCATAATATTTGAGAAAACATATGGTATCGGTCACAAGTAGGCCTATGCATTCTAGTCCTTGTTTAGATCATATTACATACAACTTAAATCAGTGCGGTTGTTAAGTTCAAGATGTTCCTATCATCATCTCCAGCAACATGTATGAAAAATGTATTCCATAAATGTGGATGACATACAAGTGAATGTTTAACGATTCAGTTTCTAGGCCTTAGAGAACTTGGAAAAAGCAACACTATAAAACAGAGAAACAGTATCCACTTCAACTTGCTGACAGGAAAGCTAGAAAGTTGAAACAAACCTGATTCATAACTTCTTTTATCATTTCTCTTGCCATCTCAGTCTGCTTCTTATCACCAAAAACACGCACTGTCCTTTCTTTAGAATGGTCACCTTCAGGAAGATGTTGTGGTGTCAACTATACAAAATGGCATTGTAAGTATTTATTTGATTTATCTCTCTTGTGGAGCATAGTTATTTCATCTGTTAAGACGCCAACAAACTTATTGTCCCATACATTTCAGAGCATAACTACCTGAATGCGTGCCCCTGAAATCGTCTGTAGGTTTTTAATAGTCTCCCCATCTTTGCCTATGATTAAACCAACCTGGAATAAAAGAAAGTGAAGATATGGCAGGTGACGAAGAGAATGGCAACCAACAAATATGGAGACCAAAGTCACCTTCTCATTTGGAACTTGAATAAGAATTTGTTCTGCAGGTCCTGCAGCATGTATGTTACTAAAGCCCCTGGCTACAAGGGAAGGGAAACCCCCTACATCAGCCTATAAAAGCAAAACCCTGGCTTATCAAATGCAAATCACAGCACTACTATCCGAGAGAAAACATGAAGCATAGGAGGTTTAAACATGACCGAGTAACAGAAATTAATAACACTAAAAAGAAAAAGTGATTTGGAACCTCAGCTATAAGATCCTTTATCAGCCTCTCAGCCTTGTTTATATTTTCTAAAGTTCCTATAAGTTCCACAGGCCTGGTGGTAGAATGAGGATCAGCATCTGCATCCCTTGTGATCTTAATCTTGGCACCTGCATTGGTTTCCAAAAACCGTACAGTGTCCCCATGCTTGCCAATAAGAACACCAACCTGCACAGAATCTAACAATATCTTTAGGAACGACCTTAATCAAAGAAAAGCTTGCAAAAGCAGCAGTCACATCATGTGAGAAATATGATTATTAAGTATTTTGTCCCCTGATCTGAAGCTAGTTCAGCACCAAAACCATAGCTATGCCTATGCCTAATATCTTACATCTTTTAATGATTTTTCCCTTTTTTTTTCTTTTGAAAACAAATGATATGTCCGATTGTTTTTTCCAAAAGTAAAGCTATGTCTATTGGGCCACAAATCTCCAGTCAAATTAAGAACTCCCGAGTGGAAGATACAAACTAAATAATGATGATTCTAAACAGTCTATAACCCACTCTTGGGCTATAAAATTTTTTCGTCTCCAACTTACATAGACTGAAAGATTCTGTTAAAGAAAAGACAGAACGTGCTAAAAAGAGATTAGAACCAGAAAAGCTAAGGCCTCAAAAAGAGAGACAAGTACTCACTACCGGTCAGTCTAAAATCCACGACAAAATCAACTTCTAGATCCCCTCTGTCGAGCCACAGACATAACTGCTTTGAAAATTATTCATCTCAAGGGCCAGTTCCCCAACTTTTCAAACTACTTCAAATAGACCTTAACATTGCATGGATTTGATCTCAATAGCGCATAAATAAAATCTAGAGGATGTATGCAGGTACTTTTGATTGATAAGGAACAAGAATATGCATGTAATTGTCAACCTCCATGCTATATCCACAAAGAAACAGGATTTTGCTCCACCTTTAAATGGTGACATATAAACCACGATGCTCTCAACAGTGCTCACTAGAGAAAGCGAATTCACGTAGCCCGCCCCAATTGATTGAGACTTAAGGTTCAGTATGGTTTAATTAGGTTATACACGCGATGCTAAGGACGGAGACTTCTAAAGGGTTGCATAAGCTGTCTGACACTCAACACCTTCCTGGAACTCTTGAAGATCATGTCGGAAACTCGTCCAAGAATGTCTCGTTGGTTGGACACTTAGGAATACAATTCCATCCATAACTTGGTCATTAAATTTCGTGTATGATCTTTTAAATTTCCTTAGTTTTATGTCGCATTTATCATTATCCGCGTATAAAATATTGATACACTACATATACAAACATCCAAAAAAACTTATTTAGAGCATGCCCTCGACGTGTTGGGCCCTCCTTTTAGAAAGAAGGAGTCAGAGCTAGCATGTCCCTGTCTATGCTACTTGGCTGCCATGCACCTTTCCATTCCTCAGCTCAAAAGGGAGTTTTACAATCCCCTAGTTTTTCTCAAAGAGAGTTTACAATCATTGTCATAAGAACATTTCGAAGCATAGGGTTTGTCTAATTCCCATGCCAAGGACATGGGAGGACAAGAAAACTCAATACAACTTATACGTTCATTTTATTTTATTTTCTTGGACAAACGGTGTTCACAAGGTGTCATAAAGCATTTCTGCATGCTGTGATAGTTTCTCACATGGTGCTAAGACCAATATGGAAAATACTAGTACGCTTTCTCAATGAATGTCCAACTAAATATCCGTAACCTAACCCACCTAATGTCAGAAGAGTCAGTGTATCATAGACCAAAACTGCGATTTACTCCCCTTTTCACTACTTTTTAAGGCTTGGCGCGAGGTGAAAGGAGTTGAGATCACTTGAAAAATCCGCTCTTACTCAGCATAGAAACAAGAAATAACCACTAAACCTAATAAATAATGTGCTATACAATGTTAAGTAACCAACTCTCCCAAAAGCTTAAGTTGTTAGGAAATTGGCCCAACAATGTATATCAAGCTATCTAACACCCTCCCTCACATGCAACTCCGTCTTGCACGTGGAAATGCAAATTTTTAGAGAGAGAGCAGAACAGAATATGAAGGGAAGAAACAGAAGGCAAACGGAGAACAAATGCAAACAGAGAGACTTGAACCCAAGACCCGTAGCAACCAAAGCTCCGATACCATGTTAAGCAACCAACTCTCCCAAGAGCTTAAGTTGTTAGGAAATGGGCCCAACAATGTATATCAAGCTATCTAACATACAACACCAAAAGAACCCAAGTTGGTCAATGTGTACAATATTATTCACCTTATTATTCGGAACCTCCATATACCGTGACACAGTTTGAGTCTCAAATGCAGGTTGCTGTTCCTCAGAATAAACATCCACCGGCTGAGGATCTTCTGCCGAAGGTTCCTGATGCTCCCCAGCACCAGATGATTGTTGCTGAGAACTTTCCGACAGGTTATTCTCAACCAAAGATGACTGGAATTCTTCCTCCAGCAGATCAGAAGAAGAAGGTTGTTTGTCATTCTCAATGTCTGCAGCTTCCTCAGCCGGTTGTTCTTGAGCATCCTCTGACTTGGTATTATTGTCTGCAGATGGCAATTCAGCATTCTCCACCTCATCCTCCTGGAATCCGTTGTCAGTTACAGCTAACACACGAAAACCGAAAGATTACTAGCTAACACACGAAAACCGAAAGATTACTAGCTACCACACAACTTCAAATTCAACTTATCAGAAAAAAAAACTTCAAATTCAAGCAAGAAAATTAGTGCGAAGAATCCAGAGAAAAAATACAGTCATACATATATAAACCCATCAACGACTACCACCATATGGACACTAGACTGTGCACCAGGCACGCAAGCTAAGCCAGCCCTTCCCTTTCGAGTGGTGAGATCTGTGGTTTACGTATCTACTTTGACCAGGGGAAATCTCTTCAGAGACAATTACATGTGCATGAGCATTTATACAAGAAAAACACATAAAAATATGCTTTTAAAGATAGGCATACAGAAGAAAAAGCTGGTCCAAGCAATTTCCAGCCAAGAAACGGAGAAACTCCTAGAAACAGATACGTTTCCTGTTACATATTGGGGCCTGAAAGCTTATAAACATTTAATTTGGTACATAACATAAAATCAAATGAGAGCTAAGGTAATATCCATGGTTTTGATATCACAACTAAAACCTTATGGTGGAAAACTTAACGAGTAAAATGTAAGAAAATGTTTGTCCGCAGCAATTTCATGCCGAGAACATCCTTGGGAAAAACGCACCAAAGAGAAATGAAAGAAGTACCTAAGCCGTCAGAATTCTCCTCGAGACGAGGTCGTTTTGCTTCGGACTCCTCCCAATCACCACCAGCTGCCCTGTTCTCCTCCTCTTCCCCATCTCTTTTTAACAAATCCATTTCCTTAGCGTTCATCGGTGGTGGCTCGGGTGCACCCAGCTCCAAATCTTCATGCTTCTGCTTGTGATCCAATGGCGTAGGGCTCGTAGGGCTTGCTGCCGCCACAACCTCTTCCTCCAGCAGATCATCAGAAGAAGGTTGTTTGTCATTCTCAATGTCTGCAGCTTCCTCAGCCGGTTGTTCTTGACCATCCTCTGACTTGGTATTATTTTCTGCAGAATGCAATTCAGCATTCTCCACCTCATCCTCTTGGAATCCGTTGTCAGTTACAGCTAACACAAGAAAACCAAAAGATTACTAGCTAACACATAATTTCAAATTCAACTTATAAAAATAAAAATTAAAAATTAAATTCAAGCAAAAAATTAGTGCGAAGATCCAGAGAAAAAGTACAGTTATACATATATAAACCCATCAATGACTACCACCATATGGACACAAGACTGTGCACCAGGCAAGCAAGCTAAGCCAGCCCTTCCCTTTCGAGTGGTGAGATCTGTGGTTTACGTATCTACTTTGACCGGGGGAAATCTCTTCACGGACAATTACATGTGCATGAGCATTTATACAAGAAAAACACATAAAAATATGCTTTCAAAGATGGGCATACATAACAAAAAAAACAAACAAATGAGAGCCAAGGTAATATCCATGGTTTTGATATCACAACTAAAACCTTATGGGGGGAAACCTAACGAGTAAAACGTAAGAAAATGTTTGTCCGCAGCAATTTCATGCCAAGAACATCCTTGGGAAAAACCCACCAAATAGAAATGAAAGAAGTACCTAAGCCATCAGAATTCTCCTCGAGACGAGGTCGTTTTGCTTCGGACTCCTCCGAATCACCCCCGGCAGCTGCCCTGTTCCCCTTCTCTTCCCCATCTCTTTTTAACAAATCCATTTCGTTTGCATTCGTCGATGGTGGCTCGGGGGCATCCAGCTCCAAATCTTTTTGCTTCTGCTTGTGATCCAATGGCGTAGGGCTCGCTGCCGCCACAGCCTCTTCCTCCGCCATAACGATGTGTTTCTGTCCCAAACCTGAATTTCGGAGACATAATAGTTTCTGTCCCCAAACCCTATCAGTGGGTATTGACGGGTGTCTATTATAATATACCTCGCGTCTGGCTAATTCAGATGCTCCAACAAATGATTCAAGCTGTGGGCAAAGACCACATGGTTTCATAAGGCCCCCTGCTTTTTTCTTTACAGCCTTAGCCACCTTGTCAGACCTAAATGATGAGATTTATATCTGTGTTTAGAAGTAGAACTATTTATTCTCCCAATATAGTAACCGCAATATGATCATAAACATCAAGTACATGTAAGGCTCATTAGTCATAGACCTAATTGATGGCAATTTAAAACAACTGCTCCGTAACCCTTGGAATGACTTGATCGCAAATAGAAAGAGAGATTTTCAGAGCCCAAACCTAAATGTATGCTACTCAATAAAGACACCTGGTTGTATTGTAACAGCTCCAGAACTCAATATAGACATTCTCCAAGGAAATTTGCAGCATCGTTCATAGATCATCTTGTGCATTAGGTGTCTCACTATATTACACTGCTGGTACACGGAGATTCAGATGCACGGAAATTATGAATCAAGGTATCCTAAGAGCACCGGCACCAATGAAGAAATTATAGTAACATTGAATGGAACACTTTCTTACCATTCAAACATTAACCCCCCCCCCCCCCACACACACACACAAAAGCAACAAGGTCAAAGAAGCACAGATGCATCTATCGGCTTCACGCATCTATGTCCGACCCCTGTTGGATTCAGACATGTTTGAACAAGCTCTGATACGTGTCAGACACGGTCCAATATGTGTTTACTATTGATGTTCCTAGAAGACACAGATGAGAAAAATATTTCCAAATGCATAAATTCGGCGAATATGTTTATAAACCTCAACCTTACTCTTCACAGTCGTGACGGATCCAATAGAGTTCTATCCACACACAGGGAACATGTTTTCAATTTTTCCTTCTAACTTTTCCCCTTGCATTTTTGGTATCCCTTCTTTATTCTAGCCTCTAGGTAATCATAAAGTGACTACACTTTGCTCTTTATAATTTTTATTTAGCCCAAGAAATCCTAACAGTTATCTCTGTCTACACTCATTACGTTCCAAACTAGTTCTGTCCTTACTTTTGTTGATGCACATTACAAGTATCGTAGCTCTACTGACATATGCTTAAATTCATGTCAATTTGTCTATCAACTCTATCATGTGTAATAAGGGATGTACAACTCTATCAACTAGTTTGAGTACAACTTTGTTTCCAGCTAGATTTTCTTTCCGCTTCTAAATTGATTTTTACTGGCTTACACCTAAAGCAAAACCTACTATTTCTACAGCCCCTATGGTTGCAGAGAAGAAGAAAAAGAAAAGCAAAAATTCAAATAACAGTTCTGCTAATCACCACCAACAGTATAATGCCAGAAAAATTATTTGTTTGGAACCCAAAGAAAATAAAAGAAAGGAAAGGAAAATAATTTTCCTCTTCCTTTGATTGGTTTGAGAGGAAAAACAAGAGAACTAAACTAAATCATTTTAACTAAAAAAATTTCCTCCTAACTTTCCTTCTTTTTTTCGTTTCTTTTATTTTCCTTTCTTTTCCCTAATTACCAAACAGAGCGTAAAAGATTTTAGAGGAGAACATATGTACAAATACGGCTACAATTTTTTCACGAATATCCATACACCGTTGCACGATTTACCCATTATCCACCTTGGTTTAGCTATTTCCATTATATTGTACCGATTTCTTTGCTCTTCTTAAACGGGCAATTAAGGGGGTAATTTAGCAAACTAAAGAGTGAGCCAGACTCATAACTGAAATATTAGCACTAGATAATAGACCGGCCACTTTCTTTTCTCCGTCTTTTCTTTTCTTTTCTATTCTCAGCAACCAAAAGGACGGAAAATAACAGAGAAACAAAAGGAAAATACCAGAAACCTAACCTTCCTTTCCTTCTTCTCTTTCCACCCCATTCTCCCATTTTTTCTCTCGCGCCGCCGTCCTCTTCGCAACCAATTTTGTCATTCGTCACATTCTCCGCCCCTTCCTCTGCAACCACTTGTTCAGCGACGTCATAAACGCCGACGTTTTCAGCAGCCCTCTCGTCGATGAACAATTCGATTTGGCGTCTGATGAAGGCTTTACGGCCCGACAAATCGACGCCGTACTCCTCCTCGAGAATACGGCGGACGGCGGTGGCTGTGGTGGTTCTGAGGTTGGAGGTC
Organism: Gaultheria prostrata; assembly: GCA_036023075.1. NCBI lineage: Eukaryota > Viridiplantae > Streptophyta > Magnoliopsida > Ericales > Ericaceae > Gaultheria > Gaultheria prostrata. The sequence goes on along the minus strand of JAXBDA010002666.1, from coordinate 4,789 downwards.
CGGAGAAGTTGCCAGAGCCGATCCACTAGAACCGAGTCCGACACCATTCCCCTGTTCTGGTGTTTTGCGAGAGCCGCAGGATTCGCAGTCATGTAGGAGTAAGATTTTGGGCCTCGGATCTTCTGCCCCTCAGTTGCTGTGCCACCCCCCTTTAGCAGACACATGTCCTCCTTTAACCCCTGAGTTTTAACTACTCCTTTGTTGCCGAAACTCCCCAATTTAATGTCCTTGTAATTTTCTTCGGGTTAAAAAATATCGTACAAAATTTTATAATTTTTTTACACCAAAATAAACTACTAATAGAGAGAGCTTTAATTCGATGCGAATTTTTTTGATAATTTGTGTACTTAAGTATTTCACATTGCTGGCTTATTGACTTTGCAATTTTCTTTCGATAAAAAAATGTACTTTTGAGAATATTTTTTTATTTTTTTACACCAAAATAAACTACTAATAGAGATTTTTAATTCGATGTGAAAAAATTTGAAATTTTTTATATGAAAGTATTTTACATTGCTAAGTAAGAATAAATAAAAAATTATACGCTAAGTATATCTTCTTTTTTTTATTCGAAGAAAATTGAAAAGGACACAAATTGGCAAGAAAGGGTTTTCGGGGATAGTTAAATCTGGTGCATTAAGGAGGACACGTGTTCGCTAAAGGAGAGTGGGACAGCAAATTTATTTTTATTTTTCTTAAACGATAATGGGGCAGCAATTGAGGGGCAAAAGATCCGAGGCCAAGATTTTGGTTTTTGGATTTTTTTTTATTACTTCATCTGTCCCAAATTAATGGTTCCTTTTCGGCAATCGTGTCACTTGACAAATTATCTATATCTCACAGTCTATAACGTTTTTTATAATTTTAAAATTTTGTTTTATAAAACTAATTGAGATCTATCAAACAAGATCCATATTGGATAGTAAAAGTACTATAAATTGAAAGTTATTGACAATTTTTTGAGATATCCCAAATAGTGAAAAATGACCATTAATTTGGCACGGAGGGAGTAAGAAAAGACTGAGGCATGTATCAACAATTGTACGAAACTCATCTCACATAGGTATGTAAGATCCTCATGTGGATCCCACGTATTTCAAGTGAAAGAGTTTGTTTAGTAATAATTAGTACAAGTGTTAGTAGCTGGGTGTCTGGGGCAAATCTATTTTCTACTAGAAATTTTTTAAACTTTCACGATTTTTTTAGGAAAAAAAAAATCGTATCAATAATTGCACGAACTCGCTCACATAGATATGTGAGCTCCACATGTGAATGAGCATGTGGATCCCAGGTATTTCATGTGAAAGAGTTTGTTCAGTAATAATTAGTACAAGTGTTAGTAGCTGGAACAAATCTATTTTTTATTAAAAAAAATTAAACTTATTATAATTTTTTAGAAAAAAAAAACCGTATCAACAATTGCATGAACTCTCTCACATAGGTATGTGAGATCCACATGTGAATGAGCATGTGTATCCCACGTGTTTCATGTGAAAGAGTTTGTTCAATAATAATTAGTACAAGTATTAGTAGATGAAGCAAATCTATTTTTTATTAAAAAAAATTTAAACTTACTAGATTTTTTTAGGAAAAAATTCAAATGATTGAAAAAATCGATAGGAGGAACAAAGTCTAAATGAATATTAGATCGAGTCAACGGTCCCTTGTTGCTATTAATCCCTTCATGTCAACATAATACCCAAGTTGTTTATTGTTTTTATAGTAATATTTTTTTAGTTGGCCGCTAGAAAAAATCAATCCAATCGAATATTTGCTTGATTTATTAGAATTTTATTACTATTCACAAAGACACACAATTATCATAAATTTTTCTTTGGTAGGAAAATATTGCATCAAATTAAACACCAAAGTCGGAGTACATAAGTCTAGGGTATGAAACCCTTTGGGCATCCGCCCTTAATTGAACATAAATACAATTAGGCATCAAATCAAATACATGAAAGCCGTAATGCATTTGGTAACCCAAATTTGCTTAGAGATCCGCACATCCATTTATTTAGCGAAAGCAATGCATCACTTCTGCCACTTTCAGAAGCCTCAAATGGTACCTGCAATCGTTCAACAATGCGCTCAAATGATGGGTATCTGTAAATGTAAATGTAGATGTAGTTGAAAGAAAATCAAGCATTACTCTTGAATATGTTTCAACTTCCAATCCAATCAATCCTAGATCATATGCCAATTGTAGCCCATCTTTCATTCCCCACAATTCTGCTGTTAAACTGGTGCTGCCCCTATTTTGCGGAAAAAACCAGCCACTCAATTATCATGATAGTCCCTGATAATACCACCTATCGCTGCCTCATGATTATTATTTCGTGATCCTTCGTCCGTATTGAGTTTAAACCCATTTTGTATTGGACATCTCCAGCCCGTGAAAATCCATTTCCTTGGCTTGCAAATGGTCTTCTTACTAGCTATAAGTTCCCATTCCTGAGCTGCTGAAATGATGAGGTTGATAGTGTTATCCGATTGATAGTATGGTTGCCGAAAAGCTTATGGTTCCTGTTAAGCCAAATAAACCAGCAAGCAAAAGGAAAAATGGTCGCCCACGAGTTATTACAAGATGACAGAGAAGTAGATTGACAGTTTGTTTTGACCCAAAGTGGAGTATCAAGTGTGAAGAAATTATTGATGTCCGAATGGATACCTAAAGTATCCCACACCTCTTTCGCATACAGGGAGTCTCTCAAAACATGAATGTTGCTCTCAGGAATGTCCTTGCAGTGTTCACAAAATGGGTTAGGCATGACCTTGTGTTTAAACAATGATTCTCTCGTGTGAAGACGTTTGAGGGCTGACAACCAAAGAAAGTGCGTGACCCTCGGGTTAGCATTAATTTTCCAAACCCATGACCAGTCTCTAAAAGGTGGGAAGACATTACACTTGCTCACGATGGCATAAGCCGAGCGGGAAGAAAAAGCCCCCGGGACTGGTCATGGGTTTGGTGCCTTTCACATATGATACAATATACTACCTCCGTCCCAAATTAATGGTTCTTTTTTGGCAGTCGTGCCACTTAATAAATTATTTATATTTCACAATCTATTATGTTTTTTATAATTTCAAAAATTTTGTTTTAAAAAAATAATTGAGATCTATCAAATAAGATCCATATTGGATATAAAAAGCACCATAGATTGAAAGTTATGGACAATTCTTTGAGAGATGCCAAATAATGAAAATGAACCATTAATTTGGGACGGAAGGAGTAGCTCTTATTTTTGTAAGTTGTTTGAAAACTTAAGATAACATTTGCAAAGGTAAACTTAAAATTATCTAAATTTGGGATCAATTTAACTTCACTTACAGTTCTAGAGTCCATTATTTTTCTATTATTCAAAGAGAATTTTAATTAGGCATCGTGTACAAAAATGATTATTATGATTCCATCCTATAAGATTTAATGTCCAACATTTTGATAGTGTTGCTGATAAAAAAAAACATTTTTTGATATTGTTGAGCTCTCCTGCCCAAGTATTGCTCCACTATGTGCTCGTCCATTTATATTGGGACCAAGACCGGCCCAAGGATAAGCCTGGCTTGACCTCTTGAGCCCGGCAAGCCTCCGGATTTTGGGCAAAAAAAAATGCAGATTATATATAAGTGCAAATCACTTTCTTGGTTTTGTGGTCACAGGTTAGTAGGTTACAATCAATCATCCGTGTGAGTTGGGTTTGATTCCCAGTTCCCTCTTTTTTATGGCTTCTCAGGCCTCTATTTCCCTATTTGTCATTTATTATGGCTGCTTTTTTCTCTTCCCAATTCACAATTTTACAAAAATCACATTACTCAATTATTTTGGTAGATTTTTTGCATTTAACAAACGGACAGAGGGGCTCTGCTGGGCCTTGAAAGGAATAGCACTTGTTGTCCCTGGCAATGCCGGGCCTCTCCGGTCACTTTCTGATGATCGAAACATTTTTATCATGAAACGAATGCATTAGAAACACTAGATTAAACCCACTCGAACCCATAATTGCCTAGTTATATGTGTACCAATCGGGCACTTAATGATATCCGATTGAGCTGATTTTTGTTGCACTTGTTTTACTCGACGAGCTCTACAAAGTGAACAATTGCATGTGTTGTCCCTTACAAGGGCCAACAAAGCCCCTCTGTCCTTAACAAACACAACAGTAATGTACAAAGTGATATTTCTTACATTTGATTAAAAACAAAATTCTCAAAGGTGGAAATTGAAAAAAAATCGAACGAGCTTATACAGTTTAGGGCAAATTTCAGTTAGACCCCCTGAGGTTTCTGACAATGACAGACAGTTCCCCCCAGTTTTCAGAAATGACAGGAACCTGCCTTGTCAGAAACAGGACCCAAACGGAGTTAACAATGGGATTGAAATTACTTTCATGCCCCTTAGTAAAATCTGGGATATTTCACGTGATTTTGCAAAACTCTGAGATCGATTAGACACGATGGGAGAGATGGGAGAGATGGGAGAAATGGGAGAGCATTCACCCATCTCAAGGCAGAGGTCGGTGGAAATGGCGGGGTGGAATTGGCGGGAGAGTAGGCTGTATAAGTATGGTACGTCTGTATATATATATATAACAATACATCTTCTCTCAACACGTATAGCAAAACAGAGCCAAAGAAAACCCACTTTCATCAGAGGGAAAAAAATTGTGAAAATGGGTTAGGGTTTGGATCGATCGTACAGAGCATTCCAGAGATACATCGATTCATAAGATTTAGGGCTTCACTCAACAATCAATCATCAAAAGCTGCATACTCTTATATTGATTTGGTC
>JAXBDA010002665.1:0-40530 GCA_036023075.1 Gaultheria prostrata | reverse complement strand
ATATGAGATCGATTTTTTTTCATATGTGGAGCCACAAAATCTCATATTTGGGTGCATACCGTACGCATATCTCATATTTGGAGCCACAAAATCTCATATTTTGAGTCACAAAATCTCATATGGAATATTTGAGCCACAAAATCTTATATTTTGAGTCACAAAATCTCATATTTTGAGTCACAAAATCTCATATGTAGGGGTGTGTATTGTAGCATTCCTCTTGACAAAAAGAAATTGAACAGGACACAAAAGGCAATTGAATCAACTCTATGGCATGCTCACTTTAAAATCAAACTTCTTCGTCACTTTATGATAAAGTGTTGATTTTATCAAATCTTGTTTTTATCAAGATTTTATCATTTGGTAAACTAGGCCTTAGGCTGGTCTCAATAATGGTTTCCAACTATTTAACTGGTTTAGAGGGTGTTTGGCTCCCTCTTTTTTGCATTCTCATTATTGGCGTTTTTTTACTTTTGGGTGTTTTACTCTTAATTTTAGGATGGAAATTAATAGTCCATTAAGTTAGGTGTCTACTGAGGGATACGATTCTAAATTTTCTAACAGGTAAAATAGTTTGAAAAGCTTGACAATAAATTAATCTAATACTTTGAATTTTTTGCCCACATTTGAATCTAACACGGAAGTGCGTGTGCATGTATGTAAAACAAAGGATTTAATTTTATCCAAGTCAACATCAAGTTACCGTCATGGTTTGACAAAAAGAAATTGAACAGGACACAAAAGGCAATTTATTTTGGAGGGATCCGCGCTAAACCTCTAAGGCTGAGTTTGCCAAAAAAATTTAGGGGAAATTCCATAAAATTTAGGTGGTGATTTTATGAGAAATCTCATTTTAGCACCTAGATTTTATGGGAAATTCGTTGATTTTATGAGATTTCCCATAAAATCTTTTGGTAAACTCAGCCTAAGATCAATCGAGAAATAATGATGCGGCGAGAAAGTGAACGGCTTCGATGAGGAGCAAAGAGAATTCAAATGGAAATTGTTCATTCTGCAAGTGTTGGTCCATTACGCCCCTTTTATTGATGGATTTGGTGAGAATTCAAATGGAAACCTACTCATGTTTTAAATTATTTTTAGTATCACATTAGCTTTGGAGGGAGAGCTTCTAGTCCGGGCTCTGGACTTCCGGACCTCCACATTCCCGATTTTTTTTTTATGATATGAACCGTCCAATGTGTTTAAAACGTGTTTTTAAGGGCTCCCGCTAGAAATCATCAAAAAAAAAATACCGGGAAGGGCTTGATCCAAACAGTTTTTCACAAAACTGTAAATGTACAGTTTTTGTGAAAAACTTCTCGGATCAAGGTCTTCTCGGTATTTGTTTTTGATGATTTCCAACGAGGGCTCTTAAAAACACGTTTTAAACATATTGGACGGTTCAAATTTTATAAAAACAATTTTTAAAACCTTCAAAACACCCAAAAGCTTCCAGTCGTGCTTTCATATCCTGCGAAGCTAGCCGTAGCTTTGGATCTCAAAATATAGAAACTTAAATAAGTACCGTAGTTCGTGCTTTCATATCCTGCGACCAACTTTTTTGATCACAAAAGATTCAAAAAGACAGTACTGTCAGTAGCAAGTGTGACACATGGCGCATGACCATAGCAATACCTAGCTTCAGTATTCTCCGTGAACCCATCATTCCAAATCGTGAAGGCAATACGGTATCAAACAAGAAATGACATGGGATTGATTTTCTTTCACTTACATAAAATTCGGTTCCATCCCGAAAATTTGGCAAAATTTTGTGTAGTATGATCTCCTTCTTTCACCCTTTTTTTTGTAAGTATTGGACTTAGGTCACTTTGAATTTTTTGCCCACATTTGAATCAAACACGAAAGAGCGTGTGAGTGTATGTAAAACAAAGATTTAATTTTATTCACCCTCTCTAAAAGTTGTTAACAAAACCCTCCCTCGACCGGGAAAATAAATTTCATTAATCACAAAGATAAAAAAATTTGAAAGATATAACATGTTGCATATAATGCTAACTTGAATCATTACATATCGAGAACAGAGAATTCATAGAGTTTCAAGACCGAGTTAATTGGGGTCTATGTTAGTACACAGTGAGATTGGTTTGTTAAAAATTAACCGAGGTGTGTATAAGCTGACCCAAACACCAGAATTATCAAAAAATCATTCTAATACGGTAGTTTTAACATCTCTTCCTAATTACATAGCCTGTGGTAAGTTCAATGGAATGGTCGCGAGACAGATATGATAGGGTGAGAAAGCGAGAGGTTTTGAAGTGGAGAGGAGAAAATTTCAAGTGGTAGTTGTTCATCCTGAAAGTCCACAAATCTGGGGCCACTAACGCCTTCGGATACGAATATGACATTTTGGAATTGCTTTATATTGTGGTGGAGATTAATCTTCTTTCAATAATGTTAAGTATCCAAAAAAGTTACACAGAATTTATCCAAAAAATTACAACGAGTGGCTGAGATTCACTTAAATTCTGTGTAACTTTTTCAGGTATGTATCATTGCTGATCTTCTTTTGATTAAAAGAAAAAAAACTTTCTCCCATATATATCTAAGCCAAAACCTATCCGCTTTGTATATATTCCGTCTCTACTTTAAAAAATTTCGTTGATATTTTAAAAATTGTTATCCATATACTCACATTCATTCATATACTTTTCTGGGAAGACTTGTTTAAAAATCCTTGGCAAAGAGTTTGTAACTCTATTAATCCACCAAACAAATTTATAACCTAAATCCTCACGCTGGCATCTTTTTTTTTTTTTTCTGTTACCAAAAAAAGTTTGTACCTTATGAAATCCTAAAACCCTAGGGTACCCTATGAAAGTGTTTAAACCACTAAAACCCTATAATAGAAAAGTGCACCCTAAAACCTAAACTCTAGGGTACCCTATTAAAGTGCCTAAAATCCTAGGGTACTCTATGAAAGTGTTTAAACCACTAAAATCCTATATTAAGAAAGTACACTCTAAAACCTAAACCCTATAAGAAAGTACACCCTAAAACCTAAACCCTATAAGAAAGTACATCCTAAAACCTAAACCCTAGGGTACCTTTTAAAAGTGCCTAAATCCTAAAAATAAAATAATAATATGGACTTTAGACCTTGTAAAACTTTAACATGGACTAAATGACCCAATAAATTCCACTTATGGACCCTAGAACAATTAACCGAACAAACTTTGTATAGTGAATCACCCCTTTATAATAATTTCTCTAGTACCCAAAAAATACGTAACAAATACTGAAATCATACGTAACAAATATAAAAAACATACGTAGATGCCCGTACACCTCTACCAGAGATTTTCCAACGTTGTTTTGTTATCTAAAACGCACTTGTCTTTTGAAAATAAACAGTCAATTCAATTTGGGTCAATTACCAACTCCCTCTCAATTTGTCCTTTTTAAATCTGTTTTTTAAGTTTTACCTAATGAAAAAGTTCTCTCATTTTTCGTATACGTGAATTTTCCTTCCAAGATAAGACAACTTGATGGTAAAAAATTCTAACAAGTCTATTAACCGGAACCAATCTTGTTGTCAACCAAGAAAAATCTAAACCCGCGGATGTCTGTCCGGATGTCCTATTCTGGGATCACGTCTAAGAGAAGGAGATTAGTTGGAAACCTTCTGAACCGTATGAATAATGAAAATTTTACATTTGCCCACTTACCATCTTAATAATGTTCCATATTAACACCTATCTAGCAAATTTTAATGATGATGTTCTTGAGTAATTACTTTTGCATGTGTGGTACCATGTTCCTCTAATTCAACGGCAAAAGAAGGTTCAGTTCAAAAAAACGGCAAAATAGTGCCCCGACTCGATCATCCACAGTTCCAGCGGCTCTCTATTGATGCGGCAACCTCATCCTCTTAAACTTGGTTAACATGAACCAATCAAAAGCCTTGGAAGTCCTCTGAACCGTCCTAATGTCAAAAAATGGTTATTGTTCTGTTGTGTTTATAATTCAAGAACCTGTTTGTCTGAAGTCTGAAGAGACTAATAATGCAAGGAAAAATAATCTAGCAGAATGTGGAAAGGCGGGACTCTGCTGTCCCCTTGGGATCGGCAGGTCCTCCCATCCCCAATCCACACCGTCAAAAAGTGTTTCGAATGGTTCAGATTTAAAATAAAACTCTTACATAGAAGAGTATTCTCTTACATGGACGGTGCTAGACAGGGGTGGCAGCCCTGCTGACCTATAGGGACAGCATGGGTAACCCCATAGTATATTATACATCTATGATCTAACAAACACAATTGTGCCGGCTCGTAAAATATTTAACCAAACATCAAATCCGTGATCGCGTTGGATATAGGAGTATACTCCAATCCGAGCTCATAAGTCATAATCCACCTCACCTAGGGAATCCGAATGAAAATAGTTGAGTATTTCAACTGGCCCAAGGATAAAGAAAGAAAATTTACACTTTCACTTTGGCCCTTGTGTGTTTTCCTCTCGAATAAAGTCGAAAATTCTCCATATTCACATAACGTTTCGATCCTGCATCCAGCATTACGCGCGGTTGGATACATGAACTATGTGAGTGTGAAAAATTCTATTACAAGACAGCATCCCTAGCACTGTTGTTCCCTCACCCTTTGCCTAGGCATTCTACATCACTAACAAAGCTCAGAAAAATTGAAAAACCCAAAACTGATAACCGGAGAACATGGCGCAAGACATACCACGTGAATCACCATATTTAGAAAACTATAACAATGGCAACTCAAATGTTAAGCCACTGGAGAATCTCTTAATGAACTTCTCCTGTGCAATAGAACATGATACGTCTCTGAACACATTGACTATATAACCACACACTTTAACAGTCAAAAGAAGAAGACGGGAAAATACTTAATTAACAAGATTAAATTTGGTCAATGCAAAATTCATCCGCTACTTTCGCTCAAGAAGTACCACAATTGGAGTGGTGGTACCTTGCAGTATAGTCTGTATAGATGTATCGATATATAATTGTAGATCATCATCGCAAGTTATTAAAATCAACTCATCCTCCTCTCTGTACTGGATGAGATATGTTCCGGCCTCGAGTTCAGGCAGCCTCTTTTTCACTTGTTCCTCCAACTTTGCCTTTCCCCATGGCCTATACAGTTGAAACTTTATTGTATAGCTTCCATATTTTGCCTTTACAATCACACCATCTTTGGGGCTAGATTGACCAATAAGCTTGTGTTCCTCGTGAGGTGGCCATTTGTCGATATTATACCCCCGATCGAGTCGCTTCAACGTAGATGGGCTAGCTGCAAAAAATGAGGAATTCAAGAGCTCAAAGTTCTGCGTGAGTAACTCCAATCTACATCTTCATTTTGCATACTTCAAAATTGAGTCATCAGGAGCGTATCACTGTTCACACGTGTCAATGTCTATCTCTAGTCTCTTCCATTTAAAGATTCAATCCTTCATTTTCCATACTCAAATTCCCTTCTGAAATGTATATGCATATTGATTGTACAGTAATTCTTAATCAAAAATCAATATTTTTGCCAGCCTAATAATTATGGACACGTTATTAATATGTAGCAGTAAGAGAGAAAAGAAAAGCAAACTGTATAAGAGAACCTAATTATTATGTAGGCGGGGCTCAAAATTTGGGGATTTGCACCGGCCTGGTTAATTGGTAAACGGATTGTGTTTTCGATTATTTCCTTGGGCCTTCACCCATTCACCCAAGTGCGCGAAACCTCTCCTTAGATCTAGCCACATTCAATCACCACTTAAAAGTCCACTAATATAAAAACGTCAAAAGGTTTGTGTTTAACCAACGACGGACAAAGGAATAAGAGAGACTTAGAAAAAAAATTAATAATACGCATCCCAACAAAAATTGCATGAAATGCTCAAAGCAAACCCTTCTCTAAAGGGAACTCAATTAAAAGTCACAAGAAATTAATGAAATTCAACATACGTCCTCCATGCATTGAGTAAATTTCCGAAGAATATTCCCCTTGAGTTACTAAAATATCCATTTTTCTGTTGAGTCCTCAAATATGAAAACTAAAATTGAGGTCTTCATTTTGATCGTCCCATACAGAGCATGGTTGGAGCAAGTTTGACTCTGAAAAATTACGTTCGAGTTTCTGAGAGAAAAGTCTCTCTCCAGTTGGACATAACAAGCAAAGATATTACCAGCAAAATCGAAATTTTCATTTCTTGAAGAAGTGTATTTATGTGTACCTTTGAGATGCTTTGCAGCATCTTTAAGTTGCATTCCCTTAGTCTGTGGGATATCCTCCAAAGGAATTGCTATTCTAACTCCATTTGTTTTCCCCTTGTTTCTTCTCTCTCGTCCTGGGTCCTTTTCCTTTGTTTTCCTTTTTCCCAAACGTCTGGAATTCAACCGAGCCCCTGCCATTTCACATTCCACTGTGCTCTCACTACCAATTCCAACGGCCTCAAATTCATCATTCCCTGTTGCCTCACTACACCCCAGTCGAAAATGATCGTTTGGGTTCTCTTGTTGTTCGGTCGGTGGCGACTGCAGCACCGGAATTCCCGTTCTGGACGCTCTCGTGGACTCTTTTCTGTTTTTATTTAGGAAGAGTCTAGGAAAAGGGTAATCGAAAAGATCCTTACCTCCCCTCAACCTTATTACTGATTCCGACGATAAGGTGGCGCCTTCGGCGGTTTTTAAGGTGCCGATTTTGAACCAATTCCACCTGTAATGAACATCGGCCGCCCATTGGCCGCGGTGTCCCTGCCACAGTCTTAGGGAGAGGTTGGTCTGCAAAATAAGCTCTGGTTCCGGAGTCAAAGTCGAGAGCTGACCCCAGTTGATTTCGGACCCGTTGGTCCTTGGAACTCCCCGTTCTGCGATAATACCTATCCCTCCGCCCCAGAACTCAAGTTGAAGTTGTCGCACACCCACAAATTCTATAATCAGCTGGTCAACAATGTCCTCGTTCTGTTTTTCAAATAGTTCGAATTGTTGACTCAAAGTCGGCGCCACAGTGTCCCAGTCCATGAACGGCAACGCCCTGTTTCTGACACTGGAGTCAACGAAGTCGTCATGCCGTTGTACCAACTCATTAATCCTTACAAGTCTCCCTGTTTGGATCACATCCAACGCACCGCCCCTGTCCTGAATTTTGTACTCCATAAACAGCGCCAAGTAAAAGTCACCGTCAGGCAGAAATATGCGACTTGCATCAATTATATATTTAACACTTGAATTGGATGAGGATGGTCGCGGAGGCGACGGCGGCGAGTAGTTCAACTCCTCGGAATAGTCAATAGGCTTGTGGGACTCCAATTCTTCACAGTTCGTTAGCACATCCATTGTCACAGTTATAATTACCGAATTCGACGAATGGAAAAACACACTCGGGATGTTAGAACTGAAATTGATGGCAAACCTCAAGTGAAAAAAGAAGCTGGAAAAAAGGAACCCAGATTCTAATTTTGTCGGACAGTGAGAGAAAAACACGAGTGAATTCTACGAATCTGGGTTTGACAAAAAGAAAGTGAACAAAAAGCAATTGAATTTGGAGGGATCCCTACTAAACCTCTGACATCAATCGATTGATCGAGAGACGGATGATAGAGCGAGAAAACGTACGGGGTTCAATGAGGAGAAAAGAGAATCCAAATGGAAAGTCTTCAATTCTGCAAGTGGTAGTCAATTACACTCCCCTTTATTTATGAGTCTGGTGGGAAGAGAAATGAAAAGAATCGAGGATTCACAACACTTTTCTACTACTACTTTTGAAAATGTGGAGTGGGATTCACACCACTTTTCTCGTGAACCATCATGTCCAAAGAATTTGGGTCTAAGTGTCTAACAAAAAGGGCTTTTACCCTAGCGGTTATTTCTTAATCTTTCTACATGAGAGACCGAGGTTCGAATCGCGGCAGAACCGCCTCTATTCTAACTCTATACTAACTACTAACACTCTTACTTGTACTAAAATAAAAAGAAGAATAAAAAATTACCAATTGGTGCTACAGTATTTTAATTGGTAAATTTGACGTCAATCAAGTCGCGGCAGAGATTAATGCTCTTTTCGTCGCCATCTGTTGGTTTATCTGGAAAGCTCGAAACAGTGCATATTTTGATGGATTGGTATGGAGTGCTTCTACAGTTGTAGAAAAGGCAACGTCCCTATGTTCTGAGTTCCAGGAAGCTAATTTGCTCAAATCACCTTCTCGTGCATTGCCCAATCCTCCTATGGTTCCGGTTTGGCTTCCTCCTTCCTCAAATGTCATTAAATTAAATGTGGATGGTGCCATTAGCAAGGCTAATGGAAAAGTGGGGGTTGGCGTTGTGGCTCGTGACTCCGTTGGGCACGTTATAGGCTTTATTTCCTCATTAATCACTGGTTTTCTTTCTCCCAGAGTTACTGAAGCACTGGCTTTCCGTGAGGCTCTTGTCTTTGCTGCGAATCATAGTCTTGTGGATATCATTGTAGAAGGAGATGCCCAACAGATCGTCCAGACCCTCGATAAGGGTGGAAACCTCTTTTCCGATTGCAGCTCTATCATTTCTGATTGTTTAGAGTTATTACCTTTATTTTCCACTTGTTATTTTAAACATGTAAAACGTGGTTGCAATAGGGTAGCCCATTTGTTGGCTAAAAATTCTCTATCTTGTGCTCGGTTGGAGTCTTGGGGGGGTCCTGTCCCTCATTGGCTTGCTAACCTTGCCATTAGTGATGTACGGTCCTTAGACCGTCATTCTTGTTTTTAATAATATGTATCATCTTTTTCCGGGTAAAAAAAATATATATATTTGCTCTTTAACACAACTTCCATGAATTAATTTGCTAATAAGTTAATGTCATGGAAGTTCCACTTTACGATTTTCCCATACGTCCCTCCGGGAATGTGCATTTTATTTTTTTTTCTGTGGCATAATGCTAATGGAAGCTATTCACCAAATTGAGAAAGAAAACTTCCCAAGTACTTGGTGTCGGTGTCATTCTAATGGTTCAAACACTGAATATTCAAATCCAATCTATTCTTGGAGTACATATAGTTAGATATCTTCAAACAGCAACATATGGTATAATTTGTGGAAATTATAGTAATTATTATTAAAGCATCTCTAGTGCACTACCTATTATTAGAACATCTCTAATTGAGATGCGTGTAAGCTGACCCGCACATATGAATTATCAAAAAAATATGTTACCATATGGTAGTTTTAACTTCCCTTCCCAATTGCTTAGGTTATTAGGCTAGGGTAAGTTCAATGGACTGGGGGAAAGACAAAGATGATAAGGCGAGAGAGTGCGAGGCTTCCAACAGGAGAGGATAAAAATTCAAATATGGGGTTTAATAAACCCATATTTGTTATATGACACAAAGTGTGTTAATTCAAAAATCCATATTTACATTCCGGTCTCTTAGGAAAATACTCATATTCATTCATATTTCCTCAATAAAAATACTCACCCATTTACAAATTAAATTATAATAATTCTCTCCTATTATTGTTTGTTTTGTTATTTAAACGCACTTGTCTTTGAAAAATGAACAGTCAATTCAATTGGGTTAATTACTAACTCCCTCTCAGCTTGTTTTTTAAAATCTGTTCTAATGTTTTTCCTACTGAAAGTGATCTTATCTCATTTTCCCCTTCCCGACCGTCCAACTAAGCTATGAATTTCTCCTGCTTTTCGTGTATGTGCATTTTCCTTCGAAGTAAAGACTACTCAATGGAAAAAAATTCAGACAAGTCTATTAATTGGAACCAATCGTGCTGTTAACCAAGAATGTAAGAAACCTGAACCCGCGAATATCCATTTGAATGTCCTATTCTGGGATCACGTCCAACTAAGGATTAGTTGGAAACCTTATATGTTAATAATGTCCAATATTAACATATTTCAAGAAAATTTTAGCGATGTTGTTCCTGAGTAATTACTTTTGCATGGACTACAACAGCCAGGACTAGCTATCTACTTTTATGTAAGTGCTACTTTGTGTATTCCATAATTACCATACAGTTTTGTTTTGATAACTGGATGTTCGGGTCAACTTGCACGAACCTTGAGTCCTTGACTAATTCCGGAGCCCTGGAGGTAACAACCGGGTATAATCCCCAATGGCCCCAAGAGTTTGCTGGCAAGGAGAATTGGACCTAGGACCTTAGGTGAGAGCGCAAACCCCTAAATCTCAAGGCAAGACCAATTTACTGTACTGCTCTATGGAAGATATCTTAGCCAACTGCCTTATTTGCATTTGTTTTGGGTATGGCTTATTAGTTTTCGCTTCTATAAGTGAGTTTTTTTGTTTTCCATATTTTGCATTTTTACATGGTTTATGTAGTTTGGGTGATGGAGGTGAAATTGCCTTTTTTCAATTCTAACCATAGTGAGTTTTTATTTCCCTTCTAACCTACTAATTTCTGAAATCATGTTATTTGGAGATGTGATTCCTGAAACAGTGAAACTCAACTTGCATACGCGTCAAGTATGCCCGAGTAAAAAGCAAAAGTGAAAAGCAACAAGAGTCGTCAAAAGGCATTCTTTCCTGTGGATCCAAAAGGCATTCTACCCAAACTGCCTTGGAAAAATGAATGACCCCTTTTTGAATCCGATTGATCCTAGTAGAAGCCGAAACACACTCTCAAATTAAATGAATATGACTCCTTCCACTCTATTTTTATACAGACTCACTAGCTGGGATCATGTCTAAGAAAAGGATTAGTTGGAAACCTTCTGAACATCTTTCTACCAAATTATCATACAGATATACAGAAGATATATTAGCCTACTGCTTTATTTGCATTTGTTTTGGGTATGACTGATTAGTTTTCGTTTCTACAATTGATTTTTTTTTTTTTTTTTGTTTACCATATTTTGCATTTTACGTGATTTCTTTCTGTAGTTTGGGTGATGGAGGCAAAATTGCCTTTCTTTTTTTTTTTTTCAATTCTAACCAAGTGAATGTTTATTTCCCTTTTAATAATTTCTGAAATCATGTCATTTGGAGATGTGATTCCTGAAATAGTGAAACTCAACTTGCATACGTATCAAGTGTACCCGAGTAAAAAAGCGAAAGTGAAAAGCAACAAGAGAAGTCAAAAGTAGAATCGTTCAAAGGCATTCTTTCCTATGTATCCAAGAGGTTTCCATACTTTTGTTCCTAAAATTTCTCCTGTCAAGCATAAGAAATAACCACCTTTGCGAAATTCCATTCACACAAACCGTGGCGGAATTTCCTGAACCATCATGGCCCACCGTTAACTTCCCCAAATGATCAAAAGATGAGAAAGTTGATTTGGTATTTTGAAACTTCCCCAAAATTCCTTTTACAATTGATTTGGTCTTTTTGGAGCTTCCACAAATGATCAAAAGATTCAAAATGACACAACCCATGGAGCAAATGGGACACATGGCACATGACCATAACATTACTTATTCTCCTTGAACCATCATGGCCCTCCGTATGTAAAGACAAATAAAAACGGTCTCAAAGACATTGAGCTATCCAGATTGCCTATGTCTAGAAGTACTACCGATAGAAGTGTTATATTCTTAATCTGTGTGCATGAAAATATTTGTCCCAAAAAATGACATGCATCTACTTATTCATCTTCCAAAAGTCCACGTCATAATTATACATTTATACAGCTTGCTAAACAATATATGATATATCCACACAAAGGCCCAGTTATAAAACGTAGAGACAGTGAACAAACCAACCACAATCATTCAAATCCTAATTTTTTTTTTTTATCTATAACAGTTAATTTTGTTGACGGGTAGTACGCAGATAAGAGTTTGAGAAAACGTTGTGAATTTTTTAGTGAGTGAGTTGGTGGCTATGGAAAAAATGTGAGGAGAGATTTTAAATGTATAACTATTAATCAAAAAACATTCGAGGAAAGTGATTGCTAATGTTTCCAAAAGTTAAGGAGACATAGACCACATATTACCAAAATGGTGATAAGAGAGATGGACTGAGAGATTTGATCGGTACAGAAAGTAACGATTAGGTTTTCCATTGTTTTTCCTCATCACACGGCTACAACTTTAAGAGAAAGAATTCATCAAACGACTATAGAGGTCGCTCTCATTTGTATGCTTGGAAATTTTCAAATGATACCGCTCTATTTATGTGCAAGCGACCATGCCGATGACACATACTCAAAAGCAAACAAATAAACCGGACTAGACATTCCAGTCCCTTTGAAACTAGATTAAATATATTTTTTTAATGAAAAAATAAATTTCATTTATCACAAGAATTAAAAAATATAAATTTGAAATAAGGTGTTGCATAAAATGCCAACTCGAATCAGTATACACAGAGAACAAAGAATTCAGAAAGTTACAAGACTGGTTCAAAGTCCAAGCAGTTTCTAGAGGTAAAATTTTAGTAGAATCTATCCCTGTGGGCTGGGGTTGGTGTTTTACCCATTTCAAAATTACAGCCAATCAAAATTCCTACCAGTAACGAGTTTAAACTTGGTCAACGCGAAATTCATGAGCTACTTTGGGCTCAAGAAATACCTCAATCAAATGGGTGTCAAGTGGGCTAGAATTGGAGACACTTCAAGAAAACTGAGATCTGCCAGCGCTTTTTTTACCAGCGCCCTAACAAACCGCTGGAATTGAAGGTCTATAGCAGCGCCTTGGAAATCCGTTTCTAGAAACGGGCCATTACCAGCGGGTATTAATTAAGAACCGCTAGCAGATTCTTCAATTTCCCAGCGGCCCACACTAGGGCATTGGCTCAGAGCTCCATTTCCCAGCGGCCCAATAAAGGCGTTGGCACAGACCCAATAAATTAAGCCCGGGAACAATTGGCGCAACAATGGCCTGGCGCCGAAAGTTGATTCCCCCAAGGCCCAAGATTTTTCAATTGGCGCTGAAAGTTATTCCCCCAAGGCCCAATTTTTTGAAATCATTTATTTCCCCCTAATATTGAAATCTCCAAATCCCAGTCAACCCTCTCTTTCTATGTTTGTCACTCGAGGTGTCAAATAGGCCGGGATAGCACGGGTACCGCACGGCACAATACGAACACGGTTTTAGACGGGCACAATACGGGAATGGGCACCGCACGGGCCGTGCAAGACACAACACTACACGTACGGTCTTAAACGGTCACGGCACAGAAATGGGTCTGCAAGTTACGGCACGGGGCACGATACAAAAAAAAAAAATTGTAATCCAAGTTAACCATGGTTAACATTTATTTTGATAAAAAAGTATTTTCTAATCATATGTTGTGTATTTTGTAATAATCTTCAGTACAAATATGAACTCAATAAAGCAAACTATTTAACCAAGGGCTTGTAGCATAACGGTTATCTCCTAGTTCTCCCATAAGCGAGACCAGGGTTCGAGCCTCGGCAGAGGCGTTTGAGGTTTTGGGCTATGGATAGCTTCTGGATCCCCTCTGGACTAACTCACTAACTCCCCCGCTAACTCTCCGCTGATGTATATCGAATGGCACAAAAAAAAATGAATTATTTTAACAATTGAGGCCGTTTATTTTGTTGTGCTTACTGATTAAATGATTCTCATAAAAATTTGGCTCGATCGAGTTTAGGATGCTCCTTGATCAGCATACAAAATCTTTTATGAATGATACTTTTTGTCCGATTAAATGTATACTGATATCCTACAACTTTGTTTTTGGCACGAATGATGTAACCATAATATCTAAAAATAGATGATTCTGATTGTCAAAATAAAACTCACTTGGAGGTAAGATAGTCCACTGTAATACTATAATACTTTAATTCCTCAGGGTGCATTAAATGTCATTCAATCATGTGGTCGATTGTCGATAGCCAATGGTCTCCGATTTCAGTGACACTAATGGAACTAGCTAGTGAGACATAAAATCGTAACGGTTTAGATCGACTGTTGTAAGAATTGACTTGGTAATGACCTTAAAAATCTATACGTTAAATGTAATTGATAACAAACTAAGTCTTGTGTTATACTTGAATGTACAGTGTCCACACAACCAATGAACAATTACGATGATTGTTACTGTGAGTACTAATTGGAAACCAATTTGAAATTATGCTTCAGTATTTCAGGCGCAATGAGTAGAAATCTACAGAGATCATTCTTCAAACTTTTCCTCCAATCTACATTTTTGTTTAGAGGCAAGCCCATTTGAGATAAAACAGAAAATCGAAGTTTGTTAGGTGAATTTGTTTTTTCTAATTCATTACAAACATGGGTTACCGAAAATGTTAAAAAGAGAGGTTGTTTGGGAGAGTGTTCCATTTCACATAGCATTTTTTGTCATGTTGACTAAAGTTACAAGTGGCCGTCCTATAATCTACATAAATTCAATGGTTAGTATGTTCAAATTAGGTTCAATTTGTTGACAAATACTCTCATTTGGTTACTCTAAACACCTGCTTTGGATTTTGTGGAATTCTCTTCAAGTGAGTCCATAGTTGTATTTATTTATGGAATTCTCTTCCATTGGATATCTTAGGTTCGAGATGATTTTAATGCCCCCTCAACAGGCTTCTCCACAAACATATCAAAGATCATCGCACGCAAGTCATGACATCGGATGTTCTGATCGAGGTACATTTTTACATTGTATAACAACTGAATTTAGAAGACGCATTATGATCACGCATTCTCTCTCTGAAATTAGACGATGAATTTTGTCCTCTACTGTTGTGCTGAAATCCTAATGATGCCACATAGTGATGCTCTTTGTTGGAGTGAGATTTCCTCCCTATATCTGATAAGATCTTTCGCTGCTACTGCTCTTTGGACAAGTACTACTATACTACATATGAAAACTTGTCACTTCTTTGGACAAGAATCTGCGTCTCTGTTTTTGTTGTTCATGAACATAAGATTACTAGTAGGAGTCTACTATTTGCTGTCTTCATGGTTCAAACCCAGCTGACAGAGGCTTCTTTTTGTTTCATACTAGAAGCCAAATTTATTGGCTAGTATTTGATCTTGTCCCACCCATAAAAAGTTTAGTTTTGAAGCTCTGTATACAAGGTATATGGGAGGGATGAACATTAAATTGTTGACCTTAAGTTGTGTGATGAAGTTCCAAAAAGGGAGACAGAAATAAATAAAAAATTGACCGTCAAGGTTAGTGGGGATGGCTGTGGTAATCAACTAGTAATAAGTATTTAAGGATTTAGATTTCCTAATGAACTCCAGGGAGAAAAATGGTTCCGAGATGCATATGTTCATAATAAATAAACTATAGTTGTGTTTTTAATTTCGGGGAAGTTACGATATATATCATAGTTAGGTTTTTTAATAGCGTATCCCAAAATGAGGAGTTCTGTATGCAGGTGTCTGTGCTATTTATCTGGTGTTCAATGCCTTTTCGGTTTAAGTATTTGTCAATCTAGGCCATGAATGTTTTTCCTTGTGAATTGAATTATTACTTCATATCAATCCTTGCCCACCACCCTTATTGCTATTCGAATAAAGTTATTTGCAATTGGCTTCTCTCTATACTTGAGTTGTGTTTTTCCAAATAGCATGGGAGTTAAAAGATAAATTAACTTTATTCTTATTCTTCATCATTTCCATTGCAGGTAATTAATAGGACGGTCTAGCAAAAAGCATGATTTCAACCCGTCACTTTGAAAGCTCTTTCATGAAGAACAAGGATGGCATCGTGAATTTTTTATTGCTTTTTTTTTTCCCCACTTGGTTTAGCCTATGGACTATTGGATTATGGTATTTCCGCACCATAATTAACATTTGATCTACTTTTCTATATTGTTGACAACGTTATGGAACATGCCTATGATCTCCTTGTGGTATTTTGTATGGATTATTAATTAGTTTTTCTAATGAAAAATGAATTCTGTTACTTTTTCATATTTTTTAGTTCTTGCTAAAAAAATAGTGAACAGGTGTGTAGGCAAGTGACTAATGTAATTATTAATCAATTTAAAAAAAAAAACTTGTAACAATGTTTTTAGCCGCCTACACCAGCGGCCAAAAGCGCTGGTGAAATTGAGTCTACTCCAGCGTTTTTAAAGCACTGGTAAAACTTAGTCTACACCAGCGGTTATAAAAGCGCTGGTAAAATAAATGTTGTACCAACGCTTGCCAAAAAGCGCTGGTAGAGGGATACAGAAGCGGGTAGACGCCAGCGGCTTTTTCAAGCGCTGGTATAGACCTCAAAGGCCTGTAGCAGTGTTTTTAGGCACCTTTGCCAATGCTTTTGGCCGCTGGGTATCTCAAATTTCTTGTAGTGAGATATAATCCTCTAAATCCTCATCGCAAGCTATTAAAGTCAACCCGTCATCCTCATCTTTGTATTTGATGTAATAAGTTGCAGCCTCTTGTTCACTTCTTGTTCCAACTCTACCTTTCTCCATGGCCTAGACAGCCGAAACTTTATTCTTAATTTTTCATACGTTGCCTTTACCGTCAGACTATCAAAATTCAATTGTGGGATTTGCACTTGATCAACAGATCTAGCTATCGTGCTACTAAAGCCATTATTTTCATCCAAACCTGCATAAAATTATAATAAAGCCATGAAAAACTATGACCTACTGAAGAAAAACAAATCTCTATCCATCGAAAATTGAAGAAATTCTACTAAAGCCATACATGTTACAGGCAGCCTAGCGCTCCTGCTACTAAAGCCATCATTTTCATCACGAACCACATCATCGGAACCTACATTAACAACTGGATAAATGAGAAGGGGAATTACATAACTGAAGCTAAGAGGGAGGAATATGACATTACCTCCTAAAGCATTGGAAGCACCATGATCAGTAGGGCCAGAGATGGGCACATCAGCATGGGCAATACCAAGATCAGCAGGGGCAACAATGGGCACATGAGCAATTAGTAGGTCTCTCCTATTGGACCATACTTCATTATAATACTTCATCTTCTTGGCACCCCTCCAATCTCCAACACCCCTCCAATCCATATTATGCCTAGCCCTTCTAAATTCTTTAATGGCACATGGTTTGGCTAACGGCCCCAACAAATCCTGTCCAAACTGCTTTGGACACAAATCAGGCAAGTGACGCGCTGCCTTTTCATAGCACACTACAATTGTGCAGGACAATCGCATAAACTCCTGTCCCGCCAAATGATGGTGAAGGAAACCAGCATTTAATCTTTTGTATGGCTGAAAGACAATCTGCAAGTGGGGGTCAAAGAGAAATCAGTGCAAATGTTGATATGGAAAATAGAGGGCAGTGATGTTAAATCTAGCACAAGTAATTCTAGACACAACTAGCACTTGAAACTTAAATCTAGCAATTATAAATGGCACAAATTTACGAGTTAGCTTATAAGTAGATTTTTTTTACTAAGCACCCAAGAGGCAGAAGGGGCAGCATTCTGATAAAAAAATTCCTCCGTGTCAAACAGATCCATTGGCTTAAGATCTACTGTCTCTCTTCAATCCCCTCACATTATGAACATCGGCTCAAGATTTCCAAGGTAACCCATTCGGGGCATCATTTTTTTTTTTGAAAAAAAGTCCCACGTTTTATTTGGGGAAGTTGGAAGACAAAAGAAAAAAAACGGAAACAAAGGTACAACTAAGGTATAGTTGAATCATCGGTTATTGGTATACGACTAACTCACATCCTCGGAGGAGAGATTCCTCAAGATATTAACATATGGCTGTATCTCTTTGCCGTTATGATTATTGCTGGAGGCATGGTGAATCAAGTCAGCCCAACTCCGCAACAGTGGAAACTCCATTGTACGGTGATTGGGAAAGTTTTCTATATCATGCTGAAAAATGGGCTCCTTCCCCATCATGTGCAATCCGAGACGCGGGACGCGCTCTATAGCGAAAAGCTGTAAGAAAAATAACAAGAATTAAATAAGCAAATTAGGCATTTGCTTACCATTAAAGCATAAGTGTGGCCGGCCACACAACGAGATTTTTCCTTACATGTTCGTTGCGAAGCCCAATGGAGGTGCGATAACAAGGCAGCCCCCCATGCATATCTGTTAAAGTCCTCCACCCTACTCAACAAACGAAGATAACTAATGGATACACGTACACCTGTTTTGTCGGGAAGAATCACCAAACCAATTATATATTGGACGTAGGCCCTAACATGGTACATAAACTCCTCACTACCATCCACCACCTCAATCGAGACCTTCTCGAATTCCTTTCTAAGCCATTTTAGGCTTACACAGCCAGAGTTAAGAATTTTACCAGTTTTCCTCAAATACTGCACACACACCTCATCTACATTCCCGCCATCCAAACCAGAAACCACCAAGCCATCCACTAAAAGCCTGTTAGGTACAAAACATCCTCCAAGCCAAACAAGAAATGCTGGCCACCAAAGTTAAAACCCCAATTTTTTGGTTCATAGCACTGGATGATGGCTGCAAGAAGGGGTCTGTTGTGCTTGAAAAGGTGCGCGCGGCTGTGGAGCTGTGCAAGCGTGTGGAAACAAGTACCTTCCAAAGCCTTTAAGTACTCTGTCATTTGGTTTCCATGTTTTCAAATTGTTTAAATGGTCTTTGACAGATGATACCTACAAGTGTTAAAAACAAAAATTGACCAGTTAGTGAAACAAACAAAAACAAATCAAGAATTAACATTTAGCAAAATCAGTAACTTACAATTGCTGTCTCTTTTTTGTTTTTTTTGAACGGAGAATTACCATCTCCAAGCAGCAATGTTGATGACAAAGGAGGCAAAGCTGTAAAACAGAACCTTCATGTTATAGAAATTGAAGAGGGTTTTCCCAAACATCAAACTACCTTCTCCCAATTAGGCACATTCCAATACTGGGTTTTTGAAAATTGGGGCTTTTCTAAAGTCGGGTCTTTGAAATCAATTTCCCATCCACATGATCAGCAAGTCCACTGGACTGCCATATCCTCTGCCATAGTTTGGTATCAAACAAGAAAAACATGTTGTGCAAAATTTTGGTATCAAATTTCATTATAATCATCAAACAAAAAAGCCCTAAATATAAATAAAAATTCTTCAATACATCATGGAAAAAACCATCGCGGTGATGAATCATATGATTTACCATTCGATTCATGATTCATGCAAAAACGATACGAATCTATAGGTGAATAAAGGTTTCTAACAATTGTTACATTCGACTAATATGAAATCACTTTTCCGATTTTGTCATATAAACAACTTTTGTACCTTAGACTACCAACTTTTATTGTGTTAAGGGTCAACTTTCATTATTATAATGAATCTTAAAAGTTAAGCATCTTTATGCATATATCCATTTTATTATAGTGTTTATTTGCCTGTTATGTAGAAGTTGTGTCTAATCTTTCCGATTAAACCCTGTGATCATCAATTAATTGTACAAAAGAATTCAATATTTATTTAAGGGTTCATGAAATAACAAGACTATGCTACTAGAAAAATATGACTGCTAAGTGAAAACTAATGCCACTGACAGATAAACAACCAGCATTTTTTCCATCTCCGTACGGAGAGACAAGATCGTATCGGGAAAGATCTTAGGCATCACTTAACTCCTAATTAAGTTGAATGTATTAATCCAAACTCTCTTTAACAAGAATACTAATGAATGTCAATAAAAACAGGATACTGTAAAGGTATACTTCCAGAAAAAGATTCCATGCTGTATGCAAAGAGACCAGTGGCCTTCTTGTACGGGACTGAAAGATGTCTACTTCAAAAGAATGATCAACCACACCAAATCAACCAAATAGAGGAGGAAACATGAAGAAGAAAAAAACCAAACAAATTCAGATTCGGTCGAGTACATTTCTTTATAACTAGAAGATTTTATTGTAACCTATATCATGCATTTTATGAGCACATAAACGTAGAAATCGAGTTGCACGTCAGGTGTCTTGGACTCAATTCCTTGGACTCAATAATCAATATCACCGTCCACTGGCGGGGAGTCCGGTTAAAGCCGGGGACCTACTGTGCTTCGGGGTGTGTGTGTATGAGAGATAGAGAGAATGTTATGAATCTTTATAATTCAGAAAGAATGGATTACCTTAACACCGGAGGTTGGAAACGGCTATGGAGAGAGCAGCAGAGGTGGAAGGGAAGGGAAGGGTAGGGGAGGGGGAGAGAGAGGGCGAAACAGAGAGCGAATGGGACGAAAGAGAGCATGAATATTACGTAGAGATGGGAATGGAAAACGAGGGAGAAAAGAGCGATTGGAATAGGAGAAGGGTAGAGTGGAAGACGAAAGGTTATAGCAGAAATTTGTTTTGCTTTTACTGCCTCTGCCTCTGCCCGCAGCGGGAACAGAGAGATTAAAAGTGTTCTTGAAAATGACAAACTGATGACATATAGAAAGGCCATCTCCAGCCCTTGCTTAAATACTCACCAAATTTGCGTGAAAGTGAGGTACTCCATTGAGCACACTCAACTTGAAGTATAAATTTGAATAAAAGCTTCGTTAATTGTATAACTGCAAATTTTGTAGACCCAAAAAGGCCTTAAAAAATAACAAAAATTTGAGTCTCTCTTAATTTGGTATGGATTTGAGTAAAACTCGATTTGATATGGGTTTTAGAAGGAATGGAGAGAGTGTTCTGGAGTTTTTGGTCAACTTTGAGTTTGAGTAGATTTAAGTAATGAAGATGGTCCAACACTATTTTGCGTCAACGGTAGCCGCTAGGCTTTATGAGAAGGCAGATTATTAGATTCAACTGTGGGATTCCCTCTTCACCAAAAACCGCATGGGGTTCGTTAGGGCAAGATTGACTCACAAGTCACAAGCTTGTTTTGCTTGTGAGGTGTCCGTATGTGAATACCATACTCCCAACAGACGCACTTCAATATTGATCGGCTAACTGCAAAAAGAAGAGATTTTGAAAGCTCAATATTTCCCTTCTTTACGAGAGCAACTCCAGCCCTCGTCCCATTTCGGAGATTTAAAAAATTAATTTCAATCAAAAAATGCAATAATGAGTAGTCCGAACTCCGAAGACCATCGTCTGCCTTAGCAGAAACTGAAACTCACAAGAGCAAAAAAAGGAAATGTGGATCACACAATTTTTCTACTAGCTACTTTTCAAGATGTGGGAGTAGTAGTTAGATTCTTCATTCGCAATTGGATTTGGTCTTGTGAACTTCCCCAGAGGATCAAAAGATTCAAAAAAACGCGAAGCAAAAGAGACACAGCACATGGCCATAACAGAAGTTATTATCCACTATGGAGTAGACGATGCGTGTGTGTAGTTTTAATTTGCCTGTCTAAAACAAACTTAATTGTAGTAATGTATTATCATTTTCCAAACCTGCAATATCCATAAATGTGAACTCTATTTCTAATAGAGAGAGAGAGAGAGAGAGAGCATGATATGAACAAATTTTTACAGTTCCGTCACAAAAGTTATTTCTCATAGTAAAATCATAACCTTTTTTTTTTGGTAAAGGTAAATTCATTAAGAACACCGACCAAAGAGCAAGGACCAAGGGGATAGCCTTGGGAGTAAACATCTACAAACCCGCCCCCCGCGGATAAAACCAGGCAGCCACTAAACTATGCACAACTACAAAAGTGTACAACACTAGCCTAACAAAAAAATTTACTTATTCAGGCAACAAAAATAACACTCACAATTCCAAGCATCAGCCAACCTTTGATTTGCAGCAGACTTAGGGAATCCCTCGCCATGAAGACATACAAGATCTCACCTCATGGACAATTCTTCCATATAAGACCTCCTTGGACTGAGGAGAAATTTGAAAAATACAAAGATTTCGAGCTCTCCATACCTGATACCATGACAGTACAATAGACTCTACTATGGAAAAAAGACCCTTTGATGTGAGTAATAGCCCAATTAATTTCCTCAACTAAGCCTCTTAGGCTTCTACAAATACCACACCTGCCAAGGAGTTGCCCCCTAAATCCAACCAGAAACAGGACATTCAAAAAAAAGGTGAGAGTGGGAGTACTCCTCCCCTGAATTACAAAGAACACAAACGTTTGCAGACAGCACACCCCATTTCAATAATCTGTCCTTGGTAGCTATTCTCCCATGGAAGCTAGCCATTAAATAAATGACCATCGGGGGATATGAGAGGGATACCATACAAAAAAATACTATATTTTCCAACTACTTTTACTATAACATGAATTATCCGTTAGGACAAAATAGTAAAATCATTCGAACTCAACCACCATCACCCATACCAAAAAAAACTACACTTACATTTGCATACACAGAGTACGCCCAACCCCTCGTAATCCTTGTTGAGGGCACAAAACAATACAAATGCAGTCAAATCAGTGGAGACAATTATAATTTTCTACACCATGGTCCATAAAGTATGCAGCAATGGAAAACTCATAACTGAATTTGGGAAGGAAACCAACGGATTCAAAGATAACCAGCATTTGTATTTGTATTTAAGTAGAACCTAAAATTTTGTACAGCCCAAAGATGTCATAATGCCGCACGAAGCATATGAGCAATTGTAATTGTAGAAAATCAACATTCTATTACCTAGTGAAATAAAATGCAAAGGTCCGCAATTCAAGTGTCTGTCCTGGGTAATGCTACAATACACACCCCCTACAAATTCTACCATATGAGATTTTGTGACTCAAATATGAGATTTTGTTGCTAGAGGTATGAAAGGCGTACAGTATGCACCCTCATACGGATAGTCAGAAAATCTCATATAAGTCTACAAAATCTCATATGGTCAAATATGAGATTTTGTGGCACCTTATGCATCCTCATATGACCAGTTACAAAATCTCATATTGTGCCACAAAATCTCATATGGGTCAAATATGAGATTTAGTGGCACCAAATATGAGATTTAGTGGCACGTTATATATGAGATTTAGTGGCACGTTATATGAGACATGTCACATCAATATATATATACGCGATATGTATCACATTCTCACTACAGGACAAAATCGTCATATGAGATTTTGTGGCACCTTATATGAGATTTTGTGGCTTTTTTTACTTTTCTGGTACATTTTATGAGAATTTGTGGATTTATATATGAGATTTTTAAAACCCAAACAGTCATATGAGATTTCCTATGGTGTTTTATAATTTTTTGTGGCCCTCTATATGAGATCGATTTTTTTGCATATGTGGCGCAATCTCGGCCGTCCATTTGTCAAAGGGGTGCATACCGTACGCAATCTCATATTTGAGCCACAAAATCTCATATTTTGAGTCACAAAATCTCTTATGGAATAATTTGTAGGGGGTGTGTATTGTAGCATTCGCCGTCTATCCTTGTACACAATTCAAAGAACCACACAGACTGATGTTGACCATGGCCAACACTTCCAAGCTCAAAATTCTTTACTTTATTAACATTTCCTTTTTCTTTTCAAATTTCAATCTCTCCATTTATTTACATTAAAACTACAAAAAACTTACGCGTACGCACGTCTGTGTACCCATAGTGCACGTCTGTGTATGCATAGTGCTTGGACGGTGCATCGTGACCGTCCAAAAGTAATTTCGACGGTCCGGATTTTAAAGACTCTATTACCGGTAAGAGTTAATTCTTACCGGTAATAGAGTCTTTAAAATCTGGACCGTTGATTTGTTGAAATGAACGACTATGATTTGTTCGTGTATATTGTGTATGCGTACATCAGAACGCATGGCCGGGTTGTTAGAACTATGGTTGCACTAAATGCACACCGCATTGTGTGAGACCTATATTGGGGTCTCATGCAAATCATCCAGACCACTAGTGGCGGATCCTGTAACTCCACACAGGGGGGTCATCTTTTAAGCATAATTTTGAAAAGAAAAGAAAAATTCACTGTCCAATATGCTTATAGTGACTACAAATCATGCAGTAAAATAGTAGGTCACAAAACCTCCAAATCAAAGAGTAATTGAACTTATAATTAAGTCTCTGATATTAGATTTGCAAGAGATAACTGTGGGAAAACGAAAAGAAACCGACGATGATAGAGAAATGATCAATCTCTTTCAGCAACTTTTTTATTTTAATCCTCTATAAATCTCTTCAAATATGCAATATTCCATTGCAATTATAAGTACTTGATTGAACCTTTCAGGATAATTTTTTAAACAAATGCTCTTCCTAACATACCCTACAATATGTACGATTAAGATTACAAGGATAAGAGGCACACAATCATCTAACTTTTCTTCAAAATTAATTTGGTACTCAGGGTCCTAAATTAGGAAATGAAAATTTGAAAGGTTCAATCGAGTATGTGTAATTATCCAATTGATCTGATTTTTTACAAGACCAATCGAAAAATTATTTTGTGGTAAATGCATGGTTCGGATGTTTTACAAACACAAAAAAAAAAAAAAATTAGTTTTTGAAAATCCAGGGGGTCACGTGACCCCCCCTGTGCCCTACATGGCTACATACATTTGCCCCTGCGGACCACATAATTTGTTTATAATATTTTTCTAAAGGTTTGCGGTAAAAAGTCAGCTCAGTTGGATATCAGTAAGACCTTGATCGATTCGTTCAATTTGCAGCCCCTGAATCGTAGGGAGCAAAAGGTCAACAAACTTATCAAGCCCTTACTGATATCCGATTGAGTTGATTTTTTTTCAGAGACCCTTTCAAAAAATATTAAACAAATTAAGCGCCTCCAATAATTTGTGTAGAACCCCGAGGTGAATCGCAGACAATGGAATATGCAATTGGTGTACCCATAGCAGCAGGGCTCATTTATTAATCTGTACGAAAAAATTCCTTCTCATAGACCTCTACAACAGGACCTGCGTATCAACAGTTCTCATTAATTAGTCCAATTTGGCTAGACTATTTTCTGCTCCATTAATTTTTATTTCTTTTGCATCAATTTTTTTATTGAATTACTGGTTCGTCTTGAGACAAGCAATTCGAAAATAAAAAATTATGACTGAAAACTTAAAAAAATTCACTGACGACAAAACAATTCGGAATAGATAATATTCATTTGAAGTAATTTTCCACTTTCTGAAAACTTTTAAAGTTTGGATCATATTTTCACATTTCTGATTTCTCTCGTTTAGACAAACTAATAATCCACCAAAATTGGCAGCAAAAACTGAACAATCAATTTTTTTTTTGTTTCTGAAGAAAAACAATCTCGGCAAAAGTCAAAATTATATTTTTTGGTACTTCAGAAGTTCAATATTATTAGTTGTTTGTTTGTGAGGTTTAAACCCCTGTAGACATAGGAGTAGACTATGCCGACCACTAAGCTACCACTCCATCTGCAAACCCGTAACATTGTCGACAAGAAGTTGGTTTCACAAGAAAGAGACACATTCGTTATAACTGTGAACTAGTTCATTGCAACGCTTGTAGCTCCAAAAAAAAAAAAGGCTTTGAAAGCAGCATTGGCTCCAACTCCAGGAAAACCTTATCACGTCTATGACTCTTGCTATGCTAAACTTAAATCTCCTGAGTCAGTTAATCCCTCTGATATTACAATAGGAGAGCGACGGCTCCTCATCGCGTAGAGAGAGGAGAGGTGAGTGTTGGATCCACCCCGCATGGGCCGGAGAGGCTTAGGCCCAAGGTTCGCTAGGGTTTCTTTAGAATTACCTTAGGTCTTTAAATACTCTTGTTGTCTCCCTTGATTGTATGTGTGGTAGCACAATGTGAGCGGGACAGGCTGAGAGTTTAAGAGGGGGCCAGTTGTGGCTCCCCGGGGAGGTTTTTTCATGTATTTTGTATATGGATTGTGAATATATACATTATGGAGTTTTTCCTTAGATTCTTGTGTGTGTGTTTCGTGTGCGTGTGTGACCCGGAAAGCATAACAGTGAGAACTTCAAGGATTTTGCTCCAACCACAGAACTGAATAGTCCGAGTATTCACAAGTTCCAGCGGTTTTACAATTGACGGACATTGCGTTCCCACTTCCCAAGTTCTCTGAGTGCTCTTCAATATGCTTTCAAGCCTCCGCCTCGACCTCAGCCTCCACCTAGGTCAGGAGGCAATTCAAGGTCTTCTTCTCCATAGTCACGGAGACCAAGTCCTCCACGCTCTGCCACTCTGTTTTCTAGGGGCGTGATTGATAGTCTGAAGAAGACCAACGATCTTTTCTCCCTTTCGTCAAGTATGATTTTTTCTCCCTTCCGTCATATTAACTTGTAACAACCTTGGTCGCATCCTTCTACTAATACAGCAACATAAGATTCTTGACCTAAAAACAGCACCTTGATTGTAACTCTTCTTGACTTCTTGTCTTATCTCTAGATTAAAAATTTGAAGCAAAAATCAGAAGTCCAAGATGAGGAGATTCAGAAACTACAAAAGAATGCTCAAGAAGCTACTTTCTTGGCTGATCAGGAATCTTCAAAGTTTATTGTTGCGAATGAAGTTATGAAGTTCAGTCGCATCTCAGGTGTTCTTTCTACTCCCTCATTCACCAATTTCATGGTCCCTTGGGCAAAACCGTAATGCTGCCGACTTTTTGACTGATTCATTTGAAAGCCACAATTATTTTCCTCATATGACTCGCAGGTGACAACATTTTTCGATGCTATAACAATTATCAACTCCTAATGGTAGACCTCTAGACAATGAGATCATACGAACATCATTTCTGTTGCTGGAAAAGAAGTGGCTGCCATGGACCTTGCTTTGCGTTAGTTGGAAAGCTGGGGAAAACTCTTACCTCGTTGGTTATGCAACCAAAGTTTTTTTTTGTAAACTGAAGAGTCCATAAATGAGCAAATAATTTCAATTCCTACTTGCAGATCTCGCATTTTTTCTTAAAGTAGTGTTGAACCTACGATGAACTAAGTCAACATGTAGAATTCTATCGAAAGACAGTATCCACAGCATTGTTGTTCCCTCTCCCTTTCTCCCTTACCATTCTTCATCGCAAACAGAGCTCAACAAAACTTAAAAATCCAAAACCAATAATCAGAGAACATAGCATAAAACATACCATTTGAAGCACTAAATTTTCAGACTATAACAACAGCAACTAAAATACCAAGCTATGGAGAATCTCTAAATGCACTTCTCCCGTGCAATAGATCTGGACTATGAAATAAAACACTTCTGAAGTAAAAAATTAGGAGGCATAAATGCTTAAGTAGCGAGATTAAAGTTGCTCAACGCGAACTACATGAGCTACTTTTTGGCTCAAATATACCTCAATCGAATGGGTGCCTAGCAGGCTGGAACCGGAGATACAATCCTTTAAATCCTCATCGCAAGCTATTAAAGTCAACCCATCGTCCTCATCTTTGTATTTGATGTAATATGTCCCAGCCTCGAGTTGTAGCCTCTTTTTGACTTCTTGTTCCAGCTCTACCTTTTGCCACGGCCAAGACAGATGAAACTTTATTCTTAAGTCTTCATAATTTGCCCTTACAGTCACACACTGTGTATCAATCGTATCTGAGACTTGATTAGCAGGTAGCAGCGTATCAGAATTCAATTGTGGGATCCGCTCTTGATCAACAATTGTGGGAGATCCGTTGGGGCGAATACGTTTGTGTTCATCGCGAGGTGGCCATCTGGAGATATTATAATCCCGACATACTCGCTTCAATTTAGATCTGCTAACTGCAAAAAATGAGAAATCCAAAAGCTCAAAATTCTTCCATGTGAGTAAGTTCGATCTACAGCTCCATCTCTATATTGCAAACTTCAAAATTTAGTCTTATTTCAAAAAATACATTTAGTATCACTATTCGCACACTCTAGTCTAACCACAAATCCTAATGTCTATCTCTAGTCTCTACCTTCTAAAAATTTACTTCTTTCCTTTTCGAAATTCAAATTCCCTTTTGAAATGTGTATTGAGATATTGATATCGTTCTCACACCTTAAAAAAAATGTACTTAGTATACTCTTTTATGTACCTATTTTTTAGAGGGATTAGAAAAAAAAAACTAGACTAGGTTATACACGGTTTTTCATATAAATGGAGATTGGATCTCCATTTTTCAGGGCTGAGCATTGCATGATTAGTTTGGTTGTGTGCTAAACTAAAACCAAACCAATATATGCATAGGGTTGAATATTTCGAAAAACATATCTGTCCATCCTATTCTTGAACAAGACGAACTGGACCAATCCAAACCATTTGACTATGGTGCGGTTCTAGTATCAAACCACAGTCCGCTTTAAACTGCGAACCTCAAAATTGCATCAAATGCTCAAAGCAAAACCCAATTCTGAAACAAACTCAATTAAAAGTCACACATAATCAAATAAATTCAACATATGTCCTCTATGCATTGAGTATATATTGCTAAAGAGTGTCCTCATAAAGTTAGTAATGTATCCATTTTTGTGTAGGGTCTTCCAGTATGGAAACTAGAATTGAGGTCTCCATTTTGACGCTCCATAAAAAGCATGGGTGGAGCAAGTTTGGCTCTGAAAATTTGCTGGAGTTTTTCAGAGCAAAGTCTATCCAGTTGGAAATAACAAGCAAGATATATTATCAACGAAATCACAATTTCGTATCTTGAAGAAGTATGTTTGTGCTTTTCTTTGAGTTCCTTTACAGCATCTTTAAGACACATCCTTAACCTGTAAGATATCTTCCAAAGCAATTTCAATTCTAACTTTGTTGTTACCTCTCTCTCCTCCTGGGGTCTTTCCATCCCGTTTTCCATTTCCCGAACATGCATCATTTCCTTGGTTAGATACTGGCACATCCCCCGACGACACCGAATCCTGCACCACGGGTACCTCATCATCCGCTGTTCCAGCAACATTAGCTTGCCTTGAAATCACCTACGTTGTTGGATGATGTATCAAATGTTAATAAAACTGAACCATGAAAATATGGATGCACGATAATTAATGATGAAAAATACTTAATATTCGTGAAATAATCAGGCCAGCAGTCACGATAACTTTAACCTGGAATACATGGTAATCTGAAAACTGCAAAATGCATTTCAATTAATTTATCATGGTGAATTCACCAATAATTCACGATAAAATTTACACTCATAATTCATGATTAAAGAAGCATCTTGGATACGGACTACGGTGAGCATGGATCAGATTGGTCCGGTATATAGTAAATCAAGAACCAAACCACTACTTACAGATTAGGAATTCGGAGAAAAACCAACCCATAAATTTCATAAAACAAAACCTATACAAACCATTAAACTACGGTTCATTGTCGGTTTTGAACCACAGTTCGTATGAAATTGAGATAACCATCTCCATAAATTGTTTAGAGTACTTAAATTTGAATAGATAAGTTAAAGCGTAACTCATATGAAAACTGGTTCTAGTAAAACCACCAACACTCACTACATCAACCAACTAAAGAAAAGTGGAATACTAGTAATTAGAAAAGGAATAGGCCAAGGAAGTATTAGATTAGGAAATTAGTTACTGACTAAAAGATTGGCAAATGAATTAACTAAGCTCAAGTCGTTTATGTTTAGTACATTGAAATTATAGCAATAGGTTATCATGTATAGAAGTTCAGGGAATTCATCTTATAAGTGAAAAAAATAGGGCTGTGGGGTGGAGCTTTAGATTAGGAAATTAATTGACTAGGGGATACAAGTTTATTCATTGCGTCTAAACAAATTCGATACTCCCTCTGTCCCTAAATAAGTGTCCACTTTCACTTTTTGACTTTTTTTTTAAATTGTCTATAACTTTCAATCTATAATGTGTTATATACTTTTAAAAAGATTGGATTTTAGACCTCATTGATTTATATCAAACAAGATCCATATTACATAATTTTTGCATTATAGATTGAAAATTATAGACAACTTTCAAATCCAGCTCGAATAGTAACGTGGACCCTTATTTAGGGATGGAAGGAGTATATATTTACATCTATACAGTACATTATATGTATATATTATGCTGTTTTGATATGTTTGGAACTGGAACAGTTAACGTAAACCAAACCATTTAACACGGTTTCTAATTTTTTAAATTCGGGACCCAACAACATTAATAAAATAATTAAAAAAAAAAACCAAACTATATGGTTCGGCTTGGTTTGCACTGGATTCGCTATTTGACAGTTATTTTGCTAACGATAAGAATACACACCTGTCCAGGCTTGAGATCCTTCAACCGTATTTCCTTCAACCTGGATACCACTAATGGAATATTCCATTTAACAATCCCAAGTGGGTGTTCTGGATGATCAGGCTTGGACAAATTGGTGTGTTCACACAACCAATACTACGAAATACAAACAAAACATGGTCAATAAATAGTATAATTTCATCTAAAATAATGCACAATTAAATCAAACTCATCACAACAACAAACATACCAACAGCGCCATAACACATCCCGTCACCTTCCTTGGTTCACGGTGATGCTTTCTTATTGATGACATGAGTTCATTGATTATTGCTCCATTCCAATCGTAACCTCGCAATCTATCCAAATCCTCGACACGTTTCAGATAGACCCATTTAACCGTAGTTCCCGTCGGGAACAAAAATGTGTGGCAGAGGTACAAACAAAGCAACCTTGCAACATCTTCTATGTCGTCCTTCTCATCACTCCCCAGATATTTTTTCAGAAGCTGTTTCAGTGACTTACTTGTCAACCTCGGTTCTGAAATTTCCCTCCTTGCAACCAACTTGACCTCTTCTTTGCAGCCATATTTGAGGCTGACAAGTTCGTTCCCACATGATATGCCAAAGATGCTAACCATGTCAGCCCGTGTTAACAACACAGATTCCCTTCCGAGTTGAAATATACCCGTGGCAGGATCATATGTTTTGATTATTTCGATGATCATCTTATCACTTTTGCGGCATTGTGTAGGAGACAACTTGCTTTCAATAATAGCCTCGAACATCCCCCAGAACGGAGTCCTCTTCAACACTTCCTTGTGACAAGGCCTCAAATTCAGTTCCTTAATCAACGTCATTATGCTTCTTAGGCTTGATCTGAATGTTGTCTCAAGTACTTCTCCCTCGTTTTCATTAGTAGGTTCTGTCGAATGGGAGTTCTCGATCATTGTCCCACCTTTTCCTCTAACAGATGTCGACCGCTTTTCTGAGGATGTCTGACAACCGGCTGTATTAAAATCAACATTGGATTCGGCAAGTCCCCCCCTACTTGTATTTCGCAACGTCCCTCCTGCAATAACAATAAATGAACCATGAAGACGAGTATGACATGTACATAAAAATACCATAAACTTGGTAAATAATTCATGAATCCCCCATCCTCAAAATTGATTTGATTATATCACGTTCCATTACGAATATATATGTTTTACAAAATTCTTCTTCACACGATTTCAAATAGATATTTTACTTGCCAAAAACAGATTGTGTATTTCAGCCGCTTTTCCAGGTTTGAGGTCGGTATACAATATTATTTCTGAGAAAACCGTATTGGGCTTGGCAATCCTTCATGTTATCTTACCTTTAACAGATTTCGATTGTTTCTTTGAGGAAGGCATAGTGTCAACTTCTAGTTCTCTTTGCCTCAGCCTAGCTCCCCTTTTGAACTTGGTAGGCTTAACTCCTATCACAATGTTGACAAAATCATAAAAACAGGCTTCCACATCAAATCTATAATCAAATACTCAAATCTATAATCAAATACTGCTGACACCAACCTTATGACTATCATACATAGAAGAATGATCGTTTTCACGGTACCAACCAATCAAGAACTTGGATGAAATATTAAAAGCAAATGCATCATGTATTAATTACCAGTTAGTACACAGACACTAATTCAGCTAATTACCAATGACCTTGAGAATACAAAAGTGTTTAAAACATGCCCAAGAATATCAAACTCAGTAAATGTACCATGAACTAACCAGCCCTCGGTCTAAAAAAAGATCACATATTTATTTTTATCATGTTTTTACGATTGTTTTGATAATAAGGGGACTATTGGTGGTGCAGTGGTAAAGACTCAGCCCGATAACCTTAAGTAAGGTCTTTGGTTCGAGTCTGAGCATAGTAATTTGTATTTTATTTCCAAAAGGTTAGGCTTGTCCTCAACATTCCTCGTCCCAAACAGCCATTAATGGGTACCAACTCGGCGTCGTTGTTTGGTGTTTATTATTTTGACAATATTATGCTGAATTGGAAATTTTTTACATGATTTTCGTATGTTATAGCCATAAATTTTGTGAACAAATAACACTTAATTCATAAAACATTTATACATTCATCGTCACAAAAACGTTCATAGAAAGTTGGATAAATTGGTCCTGTGAAACTTTTCATGACACATTCCCAACCTCAGTAAATAAACCATGAAAATGGAAAAATAAAACAGGCACAATTCATATGCCTAACCCATGCCATCTATTTCATGAAATATTTTCGCAAATCATCTGTGAATCAATATTCACCAACACAACAAATCTCGGCCAAAAATTCAGACAATCAGTCAACATATAAAAATATACCATCAAATATCATGATAGATACCTGTAAATATTCCATGAAATTTCTCTACCAAATTCCTGCACGAAATTTTCCTTGCCAATCATACCTCAACAATCACAACCTTTTCGTAGCAATTTTCATATCTATACCAAGCATTTGAACCGTAAATGTTTGATTATTACAAACGATTCATGTTAAATTGAATAAAGGGAACACAAAAACGATCTTGGGTAGCAAATCGCCACTCAAGAAATCAAGCCACGTTTGAATCGCCGATCTTACGCAACGGTTAGGGCTAAGGCAAATAAATGTACAATGGGATGCGGATAGGATTTTTTGCGGCGGTGAGTACATCGATTTCTTCTCCGCCGGTGAGGTCCTTAATTTTCTCGCCGTGTTTTGAACCCTTCACCATCGAAAATGGGGGTTTCTAATTCTTCCCATTTTGGGGTTTTCTTTTCTTCACCATCGAAAATGGGATGGCATTCAATTTTGAAATGGGATACGGATGCGCGATTCTCAGGACCAGGACTTAAGAGTGTGAATCGTATTGCTTGGAAATTCCCGAAATAAAATAGGAACTACTCTAGCCAGTCAACCTTTTTTGAAGGGTGTATTAGGTATTATTGGAAAGTCAGGATGCAAACTTGAGTTTTCAAACCCACTAAGAGGGGGGGTTATGTCTATGTTACATGAGCAATATTTAAGTTCCCCAAAATTGAATTTAGTTTCTCTATCTTCTTAACAAAATGTACCAACTATTAAACATACATATGGTTTCAAAGGAATACTTAACAGTAATGATCATATGTACATAAGGTCTATATGCTTTTTCTTTCTCTTGTTTTTTTTCTTTTTGGATGTTATATAAAAAGACCTAAAAAAAAAATGTCCCTGTAGCTCCTCGGTTCTTGGAGGTTTAGGGGGGCCACTGTTTCAGTGGTATTCTGAGCGCAGCCACTTTGTGCATATTGCCAAAGGTTAGGCCTGTCCTCAACCATGCCCCGCCCATACCCCCAATGATTTAGGGGGGCCACTTTGTTGTTGTTGTTGGGTGTTATATTATTGTATTTAGTCTCCAAATATAGAAACTAAAATTGAGTCTCCAATTTTGAACACCCGTATAGAGCATGATTGGACTCCAAACCAAAAAACACCATGTTCTGCATAACAAGAATAAAATAATTTCATCTCTCGGAGGAGTGTATGAATACTTACCTTTCAGATGCTTTGCATCATCTTTAAGACTCATTCCCTTAGTTTGTAAGATATCATCCAAAGGAATTCCAATTCTAACTCCAGTTGTTTTCTTGTTTCTCCTCTCTCCTCCTGGGGTCTTTTCCTTCCTTTTCCTCTTTGCAAAACACTTGGAATCAAACTGAACCTCCACAATCCCGCCTTCCTCTATCCTCTTGGCCCAAATTTCACCTTCGTCAACTCCATCATTGCCAAAAGCCTCATCTGAACTCTTTTGTTGAGCTGTTGGTGAAAACTGCAGCGGTTCCTTTCCAACAACACTATTCATGTCAACAGTAACTGCCGAGGCTTGATCAAAAGGCAAAGTATCATAATTCAACAGTGGGATCAACAACTGTGGGAGTTTTGTTAGGGTGAGATTGACTGATAAAGTGATAAGTTTGAGTTTACTGCGAGGTGGCCAACATTTCTAATTTCGAGAGCCACAAAAAGTATGTTTTAGTAAAAATAACTGCATTCAAAGCATATCACCATTCACATTCGCTAACCACAATTCTCAATTTCTTTTTTCCTTTTCCTTGTGAGTGGCTGTGTCCGAGACGTAGTGGCTAGTCCGCGACTAACTCCGGGGTTACATATAGCCTCCTTTAACACATATACTAGGTAAATTCCGACCCTAATCTCTTCGGGAAGTAGTCTCAAGGGGGAGTGAGAAATAAATAGTAATAGTCTAACCCTTTTCGATTCGAGCCGAGACCTGTCATACATTCTGACCATTTCAACCAAGCCCAAGTAATCTACAAATCTCCATTTCTAAGAGTTGTTTATTTCTTTCCCAAACTCAAATTTCGTCCTAAATAAAAATTTTAGTTTCTCTATGTTGTTAGAGAATGTATCAAATAACCATATAAAAAGTATTGTCCATACTTTTTCAACGGTCGCAATCCTATGCACAGGATTCATATGCACTTCCCTAATTTTGGACCATTTTGTGTTTAGTCTTCAAATGGAAACTAAAATTCAGGTCTCTAGTTTCCAACTCCCATAGAGTATGATTGGAGTCTGAACATCATATGAGAAGACGCTACCTGGTTGAAGAAAACAAGAACCAAAAGTTTCCATTCCTCGAAGAAGTGTATGTATGCGTACCTTCAAGATCCTTTGCAAGATCTTCAAGACTAAATCCATCGAGATCCTTTGCGAAATCTTCAAGACAAATTCCGTTGAGATCCTTTGCAAAATCTTCAAGACTCATTCCATTGTTCTCTCTTATCTCAAAATAAATTGCAACTTCCTCAAGTTCATCAATGCTAAAATCCTCATCTTCATACCCTTGTCGAGCTATCGGTGAAAACTGTGGTGCCGGAGTTACCTTTACAACACCACTATTCGTGTCAACAGTGACCGCCGAGTCTTGATCAGAAGGCGGATTATCAAAATTCAACTGTGGGAAACCCACTTCATCAACAACTGCAGGAGTTTCGTTAGGGTGAGAGTCTGACCCTAACTGATAAAGTGATAAGTTTGACAAAAAAATATGTTCAAAAATAATTGCATTCAGCAATGCTCTAAAAGAAGGGCTGGAAGGCCGAGTACTCGCCGCCTAGGCACTAGAAGGCGTCTCGCAGACTAGCCCGCTAGTCGCCCGACTAGGGGCCGAGTACTCGGCCTTGGAAGCTAGAAGGTGCCCGGCCGTCTTGGGAGTGCCTAGCAAGTTTTAGAACCTTGGCATTCAGAGCATATCACCATTCATATTCACTAACGACAATCCACAATTTTCTTTCTCTTTTCCGTTGTTAATGACTGTGTCCAGGATTTCGTGGCTAGTCGGCAACTAATTTCAGGGTTACATATCCTTTACCACATATACTAGGTAAATTCCGAGCCTAACCTCTTCGGGAAAGCAAAGCTCAATTGGGAGTAATAAGAACTAAATAGCAATAGTCCTAACCCTTCGAGATTCGAGCGGAGACCTGTCTAAGAGCACACCTTCTGACCATTTCAACAAAGCCCAAGTAATTTACAAACCTTCCTCCTAAAAATCAAGAAATTTATTCTCTCTATCTTCTTCAGAAAATGAATCAAACCATTACTCTAAAAGTATTGACCATACTTTTTCAACGGTCGCGATCCTATTCACGTAGGCTTTATATGCACTTTCTTAGATTTTGTACATTTTTGTGTTTAGTCTTCAATTAGAACTAAAATTTGAGTCTGAATTTTCTATGAGAAGAGTAAAATGTTTCCATTTCTCGGAGAAGTGTATGTATGCGTACCATTGAGATCCTTTGCAGCATCTTTAACAATCATTCCCTTAGTTTTCTTGTTTCCACTCTCTCTTGCTAGGGTCTTCCCCTTGCTTTTCGACGGCGGCAGGAAAGACCGCTGCAGTAGCTCCAGCTGCTCCTCATCCAACTGTTCCTTTCCGTGCCGTTGATTTTGTGGCGGATTTTCCATGGCATGGTTAGACGATACAACCACAGAATCAAACGGCCGGGGCAAATTCGGAGGGATCGAGAGACGGCAGAAGATAGGGCGAGAAATCGAGCTGCCTCGATGAGGAGAAGGAAGAAAAGTGATCCCGAACGACGGTGACCCCGCTTTTTTTATACCCAACTTTTTTCTTAACTGCCTCGGTCTCCATTTTATAGTCCAGTTTGTACTTTTTGTTATTCCAAAAAAATTATCTCATTTCAAAATTAAATGGGCAATAGGTAATGAATTCTCTCTTTTACCGCTCATTTTGAAATTAGTACTACTAAAAAAGTAAGAAAATATAATAATTGAAGGATAAAATGAGAAAAGTAAATTTTTAAAAATATAATAATTGTGTTCCTTTATTTAGTTAAAATCCCCAACAGGAACTATAAAATAAGGACGGAGAAAATATTATTTTAGTACTAAAAGTGAGTTCATGTACTTATTTTAGGAACAGCCAAAGCTGAAAATTATATGCACCGTGAACAAACATACTTTAATAAGAAGTATTTATGAACACGCATCCATACTTTAATAAGAAGTATTTATGAACACGCAACCCTTGACTTTGAACCGTTGATTCTGATTTATAGATGTTATTATTAGGCACCCGGTCTCGTTGCGGGTTGGATCCCAAATGTGAAAGCTAAAATGAGTTGGTTTAGGCGTAAATGGATCGAAAAGTAAAAAAAAAATTATATAGTATTAGAATGTGTGCTTTTTTATTTTTTGTGTTTCAGTAGCAAGGCCCTTGATAAATTAAAGAATTTTAGGTTGATAGTTGTTCATTCGAATTTACAATAAATTTATCACGATTTTTAAATTTGTCATGTTTTTAATGCATAAATTTTTTGAATTTGTTCTTGTGTTTGACATAGATTTATAAAACATGGTAAATTTATTAAAATCTACCACAAAATCAACAAACCCTTGAATGGAAATTTATCATGTTTTGTAAATTTATCACTGATGCATATACAAGACTAAATTCAAAATTTACCATGCTTTTAAAACTTATCATTTTCAAAATTTATCACTCATACATACGAGACTAAATTCGAACCAATTTGAAATTTATCATGTCTTCTAAACTTCTTATTTTCAAAATTTATCAAAAATCTTTTATGATAAATTTATTGTTTATTAGTTCTACATAGGAAATTTAACATAACACTTATGAATGCGAGAATAAATTTGAAATTTACATCATGTTTTTATAATTTAACACAATGGGTATACATCAACGAGACCAAATTCAAAATTCATCATGTTTTCTGAACTTAACATTTTCAAAATTTATCAAAACTATCTTATTATAAATTTCCTATAAACTACTTGTTCATGCGCTTTATCAAACTAAGTACACTGATGCAAAAATAAATTCAAA
Source organism: Gaultheria prostrata (assembly GCA_036023075.1). Classification (NCBI taxonomy): domain Eukaryota; kingdom Viridiplantae; phylum Streptophyta; class Magnoliopsida; order Ericales; family Ericaceae; genus Gaultheria; species Gaultheria prostrata. Next base: position 3,195 of record JAXBDA010002665.1, on the reverse strand, counting down.
ATTTATCATGTTTTGCATAAGTCTACCCAACAGGGGGTTTGATAAATTAGTTATTCTTTTTCCTCTTTACTTAGTTTGATAAAATTTAAATTTTCTATTAATGGATGGCGACATATTCCCCATCCGTTCAAGGGTTTGTTGATTTGGTTGTGGATTTTGATAAATTTATCATGTTTTCCAAATTCATCGTAAATACAAGAACAAATTCAAAATTTATCATGTTTTGTAACCTTATCAAGCTGGTTAATGGCTGTTTCCCCCTTATATGTGTGTGCTTTGGCAACAGTCCATGTGTAATAGGGTAGTTAGAAGAGAGACATTCAAACAAGTAAACATCAATATTTGGTATTCCTCCTCTTCCACGTGTTCATAACCCATTAGGCCATGCTTTTTTATTTGGGTAAATTTCACTTACCTCCTCTGCGATTTCTTACAAAAACAAAGACCTCCTCTATACTTTTTAAAATTTCACTGCCCACCATAACCTTTCAAAGTAATTGTCACTTACTTCCCTTGGTGATACTTTAAGGTCAACGGTGTTAACTTTTTGCATAAATAACCGTAATACCCTTAGTATATATTCTCCACCCTAAAAAAAATAACCATTTTTTAAAAAACAATAGAGTTTTGAAGAGAATTTTTTTCAAAATATCACTTTTTGAAATTTTTTGTTGAAAATATTTTTTCGAGGGAAAAAAACAAATTTTGAAAAAAGTTTTTTTTAAATAGTTTTTTGAAATACGAAAGTTTTGAAAATATATTTTTTGGATAAAAAACTAGTTTTAGATAAACCATTATTTAAAAGTTTTTAAAAATATTAGTTTTTTCAAAAATCTGAAAATAAATTTGAAAAATAATTGTTTAAAATAATTTTCAAAACTATTATTTTCCTACAAAAAAAAATTTAAAAAAGTTTTTTTATAGTGGAGAATATATACTAAGGGTACTACGGTCATTTCACACAAAAAGTTAACACCGTTAGCGTTAAAATAATGGCAAGGGAGGGCATTATGATTTACTTTCTCCTATTCAGAAAGTGTAAAAGAGGTCTCTGAAATTTACCCTTTTTTGTTTACAGTGGGCCATTATGATTTACTTTCTCCTATCCAAAATAATTGACCACATTTCAGTATTTAATAATTTTTAAATTTATCAAACTGAAGTAACCCATGCCATATTCTCAAGAAAAGCTCGAACGACCTTCAAAAAATAGTAAGATTCATATTAAATAGGAAACAATTAAATTTAAAGAATATAGCTAGTTTTTAAAGAGTTCTAAACAGTCAAATGGGGGACAATAATTTTGGGACTGAGGGAGTCGTACAGTAGGACTTTAATTGTTTTGGTTCATTCTATATCCCTTGGCGTCTTTCAAAATTTATTAAGCTCAATTTAGTATGAAAAAAAAGGCAATGCATTTTCATCTCAAAATTGAGAACAGACAAGAGAACTGTGATTTGTAAATCTTGTCTTCTTAGTTTACTAAAGAAAATAGGCATTGCATTTTTTTATCACATAACTGATAAGCAAACGAGGAAATCGTAATTTGTATATATATATCTTGTCTTCTTAAAAAATCCCCTTCAGATCATCTGATAGGATGGGGAAGAAGATATTGCCTGAGTACAAATAATGATTGGTATCAAAAGGAAAAAAGACAAAAGAACTAACAAAATTGTTGCTCCAAAATTTGACGCTTTCCATGTAAACTGCTAGCTTAATACTATTTTGCACTTTAAACATGTATGAAAAAGCTCATTGCTTGATGGTTAGCATAATTCAAATGTGGTTGGATATTCAAAAAAATAACCGGAATTTGTGCTTTGGCCCACTGTACTTTGCTCGAGTTGCAAAGACACCTCTCGTACTTTTAATAGGCACGTATACCTGCTATAAGGATCCCGAATTTTGCTTAGGTCCAGATTTTGACTTTTCTGATCAAATTTCGATGATTTAATCTGTCCAATATGTTCGGAATGTGTTTCTAACGGTAGTCGCGAGGAATTCGCCAAAAAATAACCGGGAATGGCTTGATTCAAATATATGCAGTTTTATAGAAAACTGCTTAATCCAAGCCCTTCGCGGTCTTTTTTTTTTTGCCGATTCCCGTAGGGTACCGTTGAATGCACGTTCCGAACACATTGAACGGATTAGATCATCGAATATTGATCGGGAAAGTCGAAATCTGAACCTAAGCAAAATTTGGAATCTCTCAGTAGGGGTGTAAGTGCCTAAAAAAAAGTATGAGGGCTATCTTTGCAGCTCAAGCAAAGTACAATGGATGTAAGTGCAAATTCCCAAAAATGAATAACATCGATCACTTTCATATTTACTCTCTATATATGGGTTGTCTGAAATTCTAATGGATTGCCAAATGTTGTGCCGTCTCATGTCTAACGTTTTTTAGTTTCGAATCTAAGTATGTAAGGTATGATTTAAAAATCAAGTTCAAAAATTTATGTTTGTGTATGTAGTGGCATAAAAAGAGGAAAATGTGTTCCAATGCCTGAAGAAAATGATATGCCGAGAAAGAGTGGAAGAAAATGCTGAAAAAAGAAAATAAAAAAATATTGAAGTGTATGGAAGATCAGCCCAAGGTCTTTGGACAAATATTCAAATTATGCTTGTATAAATATAGAAAGCCAACATAAATTTGTGAAATTTGTAGTCCATTAAGATTTTCCATTTTCTCACGCGTATGACCTAAAACAAGTACTATGAGTCTGATTTAATGTACTCCCTCCGTTCCTAAATAAGATCCCCACTTTCTCTCTCTTGCCTTTTTTCAAATCAAAAAATGAAGTACTTTCGTGTATCATTTTTCGAATTTTTTTGCACCGAATTAAAGTACCCGTCAAGTACTTTAATTTGGTGAGAAAAACTTCGAAAAATGATTTACGGAAGTAGTTCATTTTGTGATTTGAAAAATGGCACGACTTTTCGTAGTGGAGCATTAATTTGGAATGGAGAGAGTACTTTTTTTTTATCAACTATTTAATGTACTTTAAGGAAGAGTAGTGATACATACACACCCCCACATACACATTCAGCCACACCCTCTCTCACATGGGGTGTGGTCCCCACACGAGGGTACTTTAAGGAAGAGTAGTGATACATACACACCCCCACATACACATTCAGCCACACCCTCTCTCACATGGGGTGTGGTCCCCACACGAGGCCTCGTGTGGGGAC
>JAXBDA010002664.1:0-40531 GCA_036023075.1 Gaultheria prostrata | reverse complement strand
TGGGGGAGGCGAGACAGTGGGATGGCAAAGGGATAAACGGTCAAAAAAGTAATAAAATATTGCTTAACCGGTGAATAGTGCCTCGCTGTGGGAGGCGAGACACTGTAGCAAATTTACAATTTGCCCAGTTGTGAGCGAGGCTGATTTCCGGAAGGTTTTGGTCATTTTCTCGCTACAGTAGCGACAAAGGCTGGTTTAACCAGCCTGATATTGATGCTCTTAGTCCCTTAATCATGAGTCATGCTCACCTCTCCAGCACTTATATTCTCAGGAATATTTGGGTGCAGATTTGAACTTCTCCTACAGTGGAATAATTTGGTAATTTAGAAAAAAAGAAACTAATTATGGACCCACCTTGGGATGCACACCGGTCTGGTAGCCCGTCCATCCCAACCTAATATTATTACGGTTGTGAATTAATTGTGATCATTATAGTTGATTAATATTTTATGCTAGCGATACTATGCTTCAGGAAAATAAATGGGTTTCTTGGACGGGTTTGAGAAATTAAAATTTTATTTGGGTTGGACTAGGACAAATTAAATGAAACCTAATTATAAACGGGTCGAGCTTGAAAATGCACAAATCTTATTATTATCTAGTACGAACCCAATCCAAACCCGGTCCAACCCGGTATATGTGCACCCCTAGATGGCTAGACCCACCCTCACCAAACTATTATCGAAACTAATCTTTATGCCAGACATAATTTCAGAGCACCTCAGCAGCTCATCACTTTGTTCTTGAGAGCTGAACAAAGGAAGAATCTTCTACCAATTGCCTCAGGATCGATCGCATCAATAACCCTAGACGTAGGTCATTGAACTCTGATACCATGTGTAGAAATTTCAAATTTGATGACTATAAATTAGGAAATGAAGTACTAGAAAAAAATAAAAATATGATCATTTTTACTCTCTCCGTCCCAATTTGCTCGCCTCTTTTGGGGAAATGGGTTTTTAAGGGGTGTGAAAACTTTGTATTGTCTTTTCTGTTATGCCCATAAATTCAGTCAAAATTACTGTGGCCAATTTGTGAGGCTAATTTTTTATGTGAAACTCAAAACATATCCAATATGGATCTTGTTTGATAGATATCAATTAGTTTTATTATACAAAGTTTTCAAAATCATAAGAACCGTTATAAAATAAAAGATAATGACCAAACAAATTGAGATGGAAAAAGTAATTTTTAAGGGTAAAACTGGAAAGTCACCCTGTTTTGATGGATATTTTTAGAAATGAGACAAATATTTTGGGACATCCCAAGATAGAAAGAAGGACCATCAATTTGGGACGGAGGGAGTACTTTTTTAGTGTATTCAAGTTAAAGAATACAATACCACATTGTTTGGGTATGATAGAGGTGATTACTTAATATAATATTGGAAGGAAATTGATAATAGCACTCCAAAAATTGATGGAGGGGCTCCAAGCTACAGAAGTTTTCCAAAATCACCCTTTTGCAAGTTTCAGTTTTACTTCAGGCACTCCAATTTTTTTTTACTTTTCTCCTCTGTCAGTCTGTTAACGAAAGAAGGAAAAAAAAAAAAAACAGCCCACCCAAACCCTAGCGCAACCGCTCCCAGTGCAAAGTGACGTGCGTCATTTTTAGTTTCCTGGCCCCTAGTATTTTCCTTCCTCCATCTCCCCTCCTTTTTATTTGTATGTAGTGAATATATTATATTTTCCGATCCCTATATTGTGGTGCTGTATGGGGTTTGAAAAACTGACCACCACAATTTGCTAAAGCAATTTAGATTAAAAGATGGACGATCATATTTTTTTATATTTCTTTATTGCGTGTACAATCTGCGATTTCCTTACATGTGGCATGAAAATTATGTCTTCGTGTCAATGAATTGGGTTTCTTTACATATAACTGACACATTTGTATTTTAAAAATGCTACGCGTACACCACTGTACACCACATGCACACTAGCACATCCCGACCGTCCAAAAGCATTTTTCGATATTCCGGATTTGAAATGAATTCTTACTAGTCAAAATTAAACTTTGACCGGTAAAAATTCATTTTAAAATCCGGACCATTGATTCCTAAGATAGACAATCAGGACGTGCTGGTGTGCAGTTAACGGAGAGAGGTTTTGGTTAATTTTTCCGTTAGGAGTGCTTCAAGTAAATGAGGAGATAATTTTGGGTGGAATGCCTCCAGTAATTTTTATATTTTAAAAAGGGTAATTTTGTAACTTCATTAAATTTTGGAGTGCCTGCATAAAAAAAGGGAGCCCCTAAATCAGCTTCCTATTGGAATCTCTCCACCTAATAGTTTCACCTTATGTGTATAAAATTTCCACATGCATGGTATCAGATTGAGACTCATTCCACCCATATTTAAAAATTTACTATTACAATTTACACCCCTGGTTGACAAATCCGACTGATAGGTTACATGGTAATTGGCCTAAAACGAGGCTACACCTGACAGAGCATATAGGTAACGTGTGGCTTACTGGCTTACTCATACAGGGCCGCCCCAAGATATTTGGGTGCCCTAGGTCCAATTGTCACGTGATGCCCCATATATTTTTACAACATAACAATTATATTGGAATAATTTGTCGATATAATTATTTTAGTCCATACTAAATCTTAAAAATGCTTTGGTTCCAGTGGCATAAAAATCTCCTTTAGTTGTTTTTGGCACATGTTCAATACATAGTAGCTAAATTCTTACACTGCAATATTTTTTTGATAAATAAACTCTTAAAACATTAAAAAAAAAAGTGTTAGAACAATATTTGAACTTAGACAAAAATGGTGGAATACATTAACCTTACCATTGGACCAAGTAAAGCATATACATGTGTTGTGGAAAAATTAATATTTATAACTATGCCTAACTGGTGCCCCTTTTTTGACCCAAAATCTTAGGAATTGGGGAAAGTGGAAAACGAGTGCAATTTTGTGGGTCTTTAAAAAGAGGGTAAACAAAACCCTCCCTCTTATTGGTTGAAATGTATGGGTTCCATCAAAAAGTGATGTCACACTTACCACAATGTGATTTATGCAATACACTTTTTGGTAAGCATGACGTCACAAAGTGATGGGACCCATACCAATTCAACCAATAGGAGGGAGGGTCTTGTTGAACAAAATTGCTCTCGTGGAGAACCCTTTGAATTGAGAATTTTTTTTAATACTCTGAGAGGTAATGTGTTGCATTTTTGGACAATAGGACTTGGGCCTTTTATTTTCTAAAACTTCATGGAGCTCTTCAGTTAGGCCTATTTAAAAATCAGATTGAGGGGTTTTTTTTTTATTGGGTTAAAAGGACCCCTACTTAAGACTAATAGCAAAAATTATGGGGGTACCCCTAAAATTTTGAGTTTTTTGGATGCCCTAGGCCCGGGCCTCTTGGGCCTTGGGCTTGGGTTGACACTGTACTCATGGAGTAGTAATTTTTAGAGGGAACTAATTAACTAATTAATGTGGGACAAATTCTAACACTTTTTTAATCTGTGTTATTTGTGTCGTGCATAACCAGGGCCAGCCCTGAGCTAAGGCTGGCGACTTAAGTCCCCGAATTTTCGCCCAAAATGAGGGCCCAAAAAGTTATAGCCAGGTATGTAATGTATACTTAATATAACACTTATACAATAAATGAATTAGTCAGCCCAACGAAAAAGCTTAGTTTTCTATTCAATAGGCACATGGTTCAAGCATGAGACCTGTCTTTTCCCTCTCCAACAAGAATATTTTTTCCCTTAACAAGTTTGTCTCAGACCCCGACAATTTCAGGCCGGCTTTGCACATAACACCAGTTTCGTGCTAGTTTGATACAAGATTGAAGACACCATAAAGCAAGGGACACCTTAGAAATTCCCCACAAAGCACGATAGGTAACGTGTGTGATGGCAAATCTCATGAAGGACTTGGGCAGGAGAACACCACACGGCATGCTCGGGGCAAAGAACAATTCTATGCTTCCAATGGCCCAAAACCTCGAGAATAAAGGCCCATCACCCACTTTTAAGGACACCCCTAAGAATAGGTTTTTACCTTCACCTCTATATAAGCTCAAACCAACCAATGACGAAATTAATTGCATTTTTTTCCCTGAAATAAAAATAATAATAATGAGTGTGGCTTGTCTTGATGGTCCAACACTGATGGAATTTGTCGAAGACTCGGAGGCCTTCGACAAATGTGTTGACGAGCAATTTATCATGCTCGATACCGATGGCGATGGAGTGTTGTCGCGTTCAGATCTCAAGACGAGGCATGGAAGGTTTTCATCGGCAGACTTTGAGTTGCAATCGAAGGAAGAGATCACCAATATGTACGACGACCTTTTTGAGAAGTTTGATGCTGATGAAAACGGGACGCTTGATCGCGACGAATTCAGGGCGTTGATGAGAGAAATCGTAACGGCCAAGGCTCGTGGGATCGGTGAATCACCGGTCTTTGTAATTCTCCAACGAGACAGCTTGCTTATGAGGGCTGTAGAGCATGGCTTGGCCAAAAGTAGTTGATCAAAAAAGAATGTTTTAAGCAAAGACTAAAAAATGTATAGATAGACTTGTTAGTTAATACTTATTGAATTATAGAACTGCGTGACCAGTGGCACCCGACGCAAAATTTGTCCCTATTAAGCGCCCAAACTACATGTATTTCAGTATTATTAATAATAAAAATATATATTTCATAAATATGTATTGCTACTTGCAAGGTTCAAGGAATAGACGAGATTGTGTGTATGTGCGTAACAGCCATTCAATTTTATTTGCGGGACCTAAAAATGATTGACAACTACAAGTTTCTAGGGATTTTTTCTTCTCTCACATTGAGAAATTTTAAGAATTTCTTTCACTCGAGAGACTCGTGCTCATAGAAATTTAACAAATTTAGCTGAAAATCTAGTAGTTCGTCTCAATATTATTTGGAGTTGTGCAATGGTCCAAGCATCCCGACACACCCTTGTGTCAGCCACTGAGCTTGACCCATGACATACCAAGATTAAGTAATGACGAAAAATATTTCATTTAGCCGATACAACGTAATTAAGTGCGACACAAGATCTGGTTGTCTTTAATTTTAAAATGTATGGTCATGCAGTATATTTGTACAACATCATAATTTTGCCCCTTTTTTTTTTTCTAATGGGAATTCGTACATTTCCATTTTTATGTCCTCTTGTAGTTAACTAGAAGAAGAATTTGAGTTGGAAAAAAAAAAAACCATTACCTTGAATTCATATCGTTTGAAATTCGTAATTAACATTTGTATAAGAATTCATAACATTTACATAGAAATTCATAACATTTCTTTCAAAATTCCTCATATCAAGACAGAAATTCATTACCTTGAAGGTATATATGTCCAAATATGAGTATTTTTTTTACTAATAACCAAGTATCTTGACCAATTTACACGCACCTCGATTAATTCTTGGAAACTAAATATTGTGATATTTTTTTCAATCGGTGACTAAATATTGTGAATTAATGCACCAAAAGTTACAAATTCAAGACCAACGGTATGAATTTTTATGCAAAATGTAATGAGTTTAAACGATTAGTGGTTGCATACGATACATATCCAAATACTGTTGGGAAACAAATCCCAGAACCCAGTAATTATAGATTAGAAAACAAAAAACACAAAACTTACATGGCGGAATTAGGCTTTTACCTCACTTTTGTAAACACGAACACTGATTGACTTGTTTATTTGTTGAACTTGATAGACTCAATTACTGTACGCTACAAACTCTTCTCGATAGCACCTCACGATTTCTGCATGTTCACTTCTACCTCGATTAAGTAGCCAACCGTGGACTCTTATGTGGTCTCCTTGTTCTCTCTTTCACAGTCTCACTTCTAGTTTTCTAAATGAGTGTGTGAGATAGGGCTAGGGTTAGGGAAGAGACCTAAGGAGAAATAAATATGGAATAAAAAACCTAATCTACCAAGATTATATTTTTTATTTCAAAAATTATCACAACACTACAATAAGTATTTATAATAACCATAAGGTTCTAATTGTCTTATAATGTCAATATTAAGATAATTTCTTAAGGCGGCCCCGTTCAATACACATAAAGTGTACTAGCACAATGAGTTAGAACTTGAACCGTTCCTCGTAGTGAATATAGACCTACTAAAACATTGTGGTACAATCCTAATCATGACGTGTCAAATTCCATCTAACTGTGAATCAAAACTTATACAGTATTCCACAAAAACAAAGGATCTAATCTTCCATGTGTAAGCCCACTCTACATACTGAATCATCTACTAATGTAAAATAAGATGCACATGCATAACATACAATAATATTATGCACACATTATCCGTAAAGATTCTCATCAAAAGGGATAAAATTGATTAATGAATAATCAATGAAATATTAATTCACTACATAAAAGTATTATTTTTAGTATAAATTTATTAATACACACTTCCCATATCCCATTTACAAATTAAACCTAGAGTTATGTTTTCATGTTCGTTTGTTGAACTTCAAGAAATATGTTAGTTAAACGTCAGCTGAAATGCTGACCCAGTTAGCAAAACAATTTTCTTGGTAAGTTTGAGAAAAAAAAAATAGTAGGTGATTATGACACGTAACCAATGCATTGGAGAGCAACTAATTTAATCTAGTTCAGTTGGTTAGGGTTATTGGATCTCACTAGGAAGTCAAGAGTTCGAATATGTCCACCTACGCGTGAGTGTTATTTCCCTTGTATTTTTTTGGGTGATATCTCCCCTTAATGGAGCTATTTGTTAGGTTGGGGTTACGGTGATTGTGAACTTTATTTCTAGTTTGATGTAATTTATACTTGTATTCTCCTACCGTTAATTTAACTATATACATATATAGAAAACTTCTAGCTATAGATCTTTGATTTGGTTTAAAATGTGGACCTCACCTTTTCCGATTGAATTTTGATGGAACTGTCCAATGTGTTTTTAAGAGTTCTCACGAGGAATCATAAAAAAAATAATCGAAAAAAGCTCGATCCGAGCAGTTTTCGATAAAATTGTACATATATAATTTTTATAAGGAATGATTTGCACCCAAGTTTTGGCCGTTTTTCCCTGGTTGTCATCTTGCCTGATATAGTAACATGACCCCATCGCAGGAGTATCCAATATTTTTCTTAAGTAAATATATCCTAATTATACAAAAAGAATAATAATAATTATTATTATTATATACATATTCTTTGCATAGAGACTAGGAATCAATCACTCATTGCCAACGTGTTGTGCTTTGTCCTGACTCCATTTTTTCAATTTCCCTTTCTCTCTACATGCACCCTATCTCTACATACATTGAACATGTACACCCGATTTCCTTAACTGTATATCACAGCCAATTTGATGACAAGCAACATGTACAGAAAAAGTATATAAAATATGGAGAACACCAGTTATTGAATTTTAAGTGATCTTAGCAGCAAATAAAAGATCGTCACCATCACATAATACCGCGTAGTTCAGGTAATATTTCTCATTAGGCCGTGAAATAATTAATCACTTGGTATAAGTGTTATATTTATGGCTTTTAGTACCATGAAATAGAACACTGATTTTTGAGTTGATTTAGTGGAAGAGGAAAAATGATTGCAATAATACAACTCGTTTCGGCCTTTCGGGTATAATTGGGGCATTTGCAAGGCTGCAATCTCCCTCTCCCATCGTCTTCTATTTGAAATCTCCATCTCAATCTCCTCCCACACCCATTCCTCTTCCCAGTCTCTATTCTTTTTTTTTTTTTTTTTTTGAAAATAGTTTCCATTCATTGGATCTTAAAATAGTAATGAGACTTTTTTTATGAACAAAACTTTTTTTTTTAGGAGTACATGCAAAAATATATTACTCCTATTCAGTTGATGTTAGTGAGACTTGACACTTGATTTTGTACTGAGATTTTATAAGAGATTTTTTGTGCTTTTAATTTTAGGCCAAGTTTGCCATTTGATTTTATGGGAATCTCATAAAATTAAGTAGTTGATTTTAGCAAATGAGGAGACCACTTGCTAAAATTAACCAATTTTAGCAAATGAAAGTAGGTTGATTTTAGCAAGTGGTTTTCATTTGCTAAAATTAACCACTTGACTTTATGGGAATCTCATACAATCAAATGGGAAACTTAGCCTAAACTAAAACCGTACTATTATGACTTGTAATTTCGAGAATCGTAGTCAAGATATATGTATATATATATAGAGTTCACTTCCCATCCAAACCACTAAAATCCGGACCTCGTCCGGACCTCATAGTTTCGGACCAAATCTCGATGATCCGAACCGCTCAATGTGTTTAAACGTGTTTTTAAGGTCCAATGTGAGGATTCGTAAAAAAAATATCCGGAAGAGATTGATCGAAGCAGTTTTTTATAAAAACACTATATATAACGTTTTTATAAAACTCAAGCCCGCAAATCCTTCCCTACATATAGTGCATATAGCATGACTGTTATGCCATTGTATTCGGAGAGTAGACCTTTTGGTAGAGAGAAATTTTAAACCCTTACCTGCAATTGTCAATTGGTGACTAAAACTCGAGCCCTAGCTAACCAGCAGTGCACCCCAGCTCATAACTTACATAATTAATATATGAGTGCATATTTATATTATGAAAAGTCATCCCATTTCTCTGTCAGAGGCGCAAATCTAGGCAAGATGAAACCAGCTCATCTCTGTCAGTTGTGCTGACATGATTATCAATCAATTATGTTGTTTTTAATTAATTAGTAGTACCATAATACTATGTAGTAATAGGAGTTGCTAGTCCTTATAATTCCACGCCAAAAATGATACGTGCACGGAAGGATTTGCAGGAAATCACGCTGGGAATGTCCTGCGGGGCCCAGTACGAATCCGAGCTACTAAAAAAATCCTAAAATCATATATTGAGTGGATTTACAAGAAACCAGCTCTATTTGATATGTATAGATGCTCAATTCAAACTTCAACCATTCAGGATTCGTACCGGGACCCGTAAGACCTACTCTACGTGATTCCCTTCAAATCCTTCCTTGCATATATAGCAATTCCACCTTCAATTTTCAATTAGAAAATAGCTAGTAGACCCAAAAACAATCTCTTTCTCTCTCTCAAACATGAAACAACAACATCAAAATACCAAATTCTTCCCAACTGAATTAATGGTGTGATCAGAAAACAGGATCGACGACAGAACAGAACCAATTAGGCGACAAAACCATGAAGATCCCTGCTTGTTTCGGCAATCCAAACAGTACTCATCAGATCTCGAGTCACAAATCTAGTACTGCTGATCAAAATCAAATGCCTCAAAACCTCATAACATGCACTTACCAAACTCAGCTTTGCAACTCACCCACCCAACTCACCCTCACTTGGTCCAAGTCTCCCTTCTCTCACTCCTTAACCCTTTACCCTTCAGATAATTCCTTCTCCTCCATCACCATCTATCTCTACCCATCATCAACCTTCTTCTTCCGAACCTGGCCCGGGCTCGCCGGGTCCAAATCCATCAACTTGACAACTTCCCACCACAAAATCAAGCTCCACTGGGACTTCTCCCGGGCCGCGTTTCTTCCCCACAACTCCGCCGAGCCCGACTCTTCATTCTACATTGCCATTACTTTCAATTCCAGGTTGGAATTTTTTCTTGGTGACCTCCGGGATGAGTTGACTCTGCGGGTAGGCTGCAGTAGCACCCTGCCCGCCGAGTACTCGAGCAGTAATATTCTGTTGTCTCGGAGGGAGCACGTGTTCGGACGCAGGACTTACATAACTCGGGCACAATTCATGAGTAGGTCCAAACATGATGAGATAGAGATAGATTGTGGTGGAGGAGTGCTCAAAGTAAAAGTGAATGGGGTGACAAGCCTTGTAGTGAAGAGACTTGCATGGAAATTCAGAGGGAACGAGAGAATTAAGATCAGTAGTGGAGTGGAGGTAGAGTTTTATTGGGATGTGTTCAATTGGGTTAGTACTGGCAATAGCAAAAGTGGTATTGGGCATCATGGGGTTTTTGTGTTCCAAATTGGGGATGGTGGTAGTGGTGGGATTTGGCCGGAAATGGTGGGTCCAGAGAAGAAGTTGATGAGGAAGAGTTTTTCGGAGGCGGCGGCAGCTGGTCGGACGCCTCCGTCGCCTTCATGTTCGAGTAGTGTGCTGCAATGGGCAGAAGAGAGCAGTACTGATCAAGGTGGTAGAAGAAGTAGTTCAAGCTCTTCATCTACCAAGTCTTGTGGGAGTAACGGTGCCGGCGCCGGCGGCTTTTCTTTGTTGTTGTATGCTTGGAGGAAATAGTGAAACTTGGAATCAAATTGTACGTTCAAAACCATTTTTGGTTACTGTCAATGAAATTGAGTTAATTTGAAAATGCTAAGCTTGTTAACATGTTGCAAATTGTGTATCTTTCTTTGCCTCAACAACTTGTTCAAAAGAAATAACTGTCTGATCATGAGCCTGCACTCTGCAGGGTTAAGTTCAAGCTTTTCTACTATATTAGGTTTGAGTTGTGCATAAATCCCTCCCCTGCTCCCTCCTTTGCTCACGCTTTCCTCAGATCCATTCTCTCTTTCTCCCTCCCGTTTCCGGTTTCTAGTTTCCTGACGTTGGTTTGCATTACTGGATGCGCTCCCTTTTCGCCTAACAGCTCGTTGGTCCGGTGCCATGCCGGTTTCATTGTTGGATGTCTTCGGTTCTCGGCCTAACGGCTAGTTGTGGGGCGGTGGTTCCATTTTCCTGGTGGCGGCGGTGGAGTAGTTTGGCTCATGGGTTGAGGTTTGCGGTGGGGTGGTGTGAGTGGTTGGGTTCTGGTTGCGAGGATGGTGGCGGGCGGCAGCTACGGGTGGCAGGTTCTGATCTCCAGTGACTTGAAGTGCAGCGCCGAGCTGTTTAACAGGGAAGTAACAGGGGCTTATTCCCGGGTTCCAGTGACGGCGGTGGCAGCGGTGGTCTTCTTCTGGTTGCCGTGGTGCTTTTTAGGGTTTTAATTGTTTGGGGTTGGCCTATATCGGGTCTTTGTAGGCCTTTGGGTGTTTTTAGGAGCACATCGTGACTTTTAGACTCATTTGGGTGTTGGACTTAGGCCTTTAGGTGAGCTTGTCCCAATGGATACCCTCGATTGATTTCTTCCCAATTGTTGGTTCGGGGCTTGGATTAGACAATTTTTGCTCTTTGAACATATTGTTGTTTCCTTACTCCTATTAGGGGGTGTTCTGCTAATTAGGTAGTTTTTTAGCTTTTCATAGCTTTTTATGTGATGTATTATGAGAGAGTGACTGTCTCGATTTTAAGAATAAACTGGTTTTTTGGTTTTTTTGAGTTAGCGGAATAGGGTCTAGTCTTGTAACAACTCCAAGATTAACAAAAAAAATTTGCCTTTCAAAAAAAAAAACAACAATGAAGGAGGAAGTTGTAAGGCTAGCTACATTTTGTGAAAAAGAAGACACTGAAAAGTGAAAATTAAAGAAATAAATGACTATGTGCATTATTCCTTACTCCCTCCGTCCCATAATTTTGGTCCACCCATGGAAAAGTGTATTTTTATGAACATAAAAAATTGAATTTCATGAATAATTTTTTGATTTTTTTTGGCACCAAATTAAAGAGCACAATGAGCACTTTAATTTGGTGCAAAAAAATTTATTTTGTGCATAATGGTATGTATATACATATTTACTTTGTACTTTGCTAGTATTTAATTTCTCATGGATATAAAACTTTTCTTTGTTATGGTATGTAAGAGTATAGTTGAAGTTATGATGGGATTTCATCAGCAATTAATATTGTGAAATCGGTGACAAATATTTATGTATTGCTAAATTTTTTGGTCTCGACTTAATTATTTTGGTCTTGACTCATACAAGGCCGAATATGCAACTTGTTTCAACCTAATGCTCAGCGGTTACGTTTCGTTACGATGATGCATCTGCCATTCGATATTCAAGCATCAAGGTAAGCTCTTTTGGATTTTATTCGCGTTTGATTCCGTAATTTTTTTTTGGGTAAGTACATGTGACAAAAATTTACAAAAGCTTTCACCATCATCGCCGAATGTAATTATGTTTCTGGTAGTGACGGTGAAAGATTTCGTAAATTTTTATCACATATACGGTGGAGTAGTTCCCGAAACTTTTCAGTATGCTTAAATGAAATGAAATGAATTTACCATATTTCTTGCAATGTGACCGACATTGTTGCAGTCAATTTTTGCTGTGCTTGATTTGATAGAGTCAACATCAAGTAATTTTATGTTAGCGGCAAATGTATAGTAGTATCCTGGACAAGGGGTTGCTGCTATGCACCCCATGAACAGCACCTGTTGTGTATTATTCGGGTCGTCCGTTGCTCGGATGGATGATCCAGATTTCACCTCGGCATCTTTGCATCCGAACCATTGGTTGTCGTGCGTGCAAGATGAAATCTGGACCGTCCATTCGAGCAACGGACGGCCCGGATGGTGCACAGCACCTGCTGTGCATGGGGCTGCGCAACAGCAACCCCAAATCATTGTCGATCCTGGATTTGGGGTTGCTGCTGTGCGGACAAGGGGTTGCTGTTGTGCACCATCCGAGCCGTCCGTTGCTCGGATGGATGGCCCAGATTTCACCTCGGCATCTTTGCATCCGAACCATTGGTTGTCGTGCGTGCAAGGTGAAATCTGGACCGTCCATTCAAGCAACGGACGGTCCGGATGGTGCACAACACCTGCTGTGCATGGGGCTGCACAACAACAACCCCAAATCCCTTATAGGATACTATGGATTTGGGGTTGCTGCTGTGCAGCCCCATGCACAGACAAGTTTCGTGATGAACTTGTGATATTGTTCGTAAATATTCTTAATAGAAATTATGAGGAATTCTGAATATATTATAATAAATTGAATCGATTGGTTATTTGTCTTATAGAAATTGTGATCAACATTCCGGAATAACTTTGGTATGATTTTATTGATAGTTTTACTTTATTCTTAAAATTCGCATTTGTATCAAATTTTATTTCTGCATTTTCATAGAGAGGGGATTGTAGAGAAGTATTGGAAAAATATGGAAGATAGATTGAGATAGTAAATTAAGAAACGGATGAGTGGGTTGTTTCAAGGGGTATTTTTGGGCAAAGGCGGAGCTATTCATGGACTATATTGGACCCCAGGTGGAGTTTTAGAAAATTAAAATATTTCTATGTAAATTCTAGCGTAATTAACTTTAGCCCAAAACAATTTTATTTTTTCTTTATATTTTTCTTGAGTGTATTTTTGAACATTTACGTATTTATGTGTATAAATTTGGGTTAGGCCAGAGTAAATTATAGTCCTGACTCCGCCTTTGTTTTTGGGTTTCAAGTGGCTACGAACTCCCTCTAAAATGGGACATAGTGTGTGTTTCGGCAGCAGTTAAACATTGTGATTAATTGTTTGTTTGTTTCAAGGTGATTATGGAGAGCGAGCATCCGGTTGAAGTGACGGTGTCCTTCAAGATCATTTTCAAGGAGATCCTTGAGAAACTGACCCTTCCACAAGCTATTTTCGAATGTAAGAAGTATGGACCAGACCATGATCCGATATTTTTAGCCGTTGCTGTTCTTGACGATGGCCATGGAAAGAAGAGAATTATTGGGTCAAAGAAATCAACAAAGAAAGGAGCTGAGCAAGTAGCTGCATTACTGAGAATTAATCATCTGAAGAGCATTTACAATGTCGTGATTCGAAACGTCAATTACAGAGAGCTTGATTGTGTTAAAGCAAAGTATTCATATATTTCGGAGAGCTATGAAAAGAAGATTGCGAGAATGAAGAGTTGTAGATGAAGCTGAAAGACGTCCTCGATCCAAGTGAAGTGTTTGTTGGAGAAAGCATGCATCCTTGAAATTCTAAATTAAGGGGGAGTGTCGGAGATAAGTGATAATTTAGAATTTATTATGGTAGATACATTGGAACACACGGTTCACGTATTAGAGTTATCGAAGAATCACTTTATTATTCATTGTATGTGGAAGAGTATAAAGTGGAACATTTGAAGAAAAAAAAATGTGTTGGTGCAACATTTGGAAAAAACTAAGTATTTGAGAAGCGTGGTTATAGCTCTCAGGGTTTTGGCTTGGGAAAGACGAATAGCACATAAGCTTCCTAGACATGCAGATATAGACAAAGACAACAACAACAACAATAACAGAACTCATCTAGTCCCCAATCATTGGGGGTATGGGCAGGGGACGATTGGAGACAGACCTAACGTTTGGCAATATGCACAAAATGATTGCTCTCAGAGTACCACTGAAAAAGTGGCCCCCTAAACCTCCAAGAACCGAGGAGCTACAGGGACGTTTTGCTGCAAAACCATACCGTCGAATCAAAGCCGAAAGACATCAGGGAGGGTAGGCCTAGAGACCCAAATTAATTTATGTTACCATGCTTCCGTCATTCATGGTCCAGAGTATCTCAATAATGAGCACGGAGATATAGACAAAGGCGAACCAAAAATTAACGTGACAAAGGCGAACCAAAAATTAACGTGAACTTGGATTCGAACTAATTTCATTTGAATCAGCGAAAGTCATGAAAAATGATTCAAACTCATCGAAATTCACTAAAATATTTCATCATGTGGACGCACTCATGGACCCCAAGCAACAGTTGGGATTCTTTTTCTTCTGCACTAGTTGATTGAAGATGAGTACTCATCTTCTCTTGCTCCTCGTACACAATGTGGACTCCAATCTCTTTTACTTGGAAAAGTTTTCCACCAATCACTGAAATATTAATTTCATCACCAGTTTCCATCCGATTTTCTAAGTTCCAGAAACTCAACCATATCATATTCTCACCTGCTTCTGGAAATCCAAAGACACTCGGGCGATGGCTCCAAATGAGACCCTTGTTTGTATTACTGACAATAATATGTGTGTCAATAAATAACTCCGCAAAGGTCGAAACATTATTTTCACAATTGAGGAGTACTCGACCATACAGAGCA
Source organism: Gaultheria prostrata (assembly GCA_036023075.1). Classification (NCBI taxonomy): domain Eukaryota; kingdom Viridiplantae; phylum Streptophyta; class Magnoliopsida; order Ericales; family Ericaceae; genus Gaultheria; species Gaultheria prostrata. The sequence goes on along the minus strand of JAXBDA010002664.1, from coordinate 25,587 downwards.
CAGACACTCAAGCCTCGGATTCTGGAATTAAGATGTGAAGGCACAATAAAAGATATCAAGGCTCTTGTACTCGTAAAAGTGAACCGAGGTGGAACCTTGCTACCTGGGAAAAAAGTGCAGTATATTTGTGCTTCTTGACATCCCTGTGCCTGTGCCAGAAAAATTAAGACATTAATTACCTTTTAGCCACAAACACAGTACACACAGTGCATCACGAGAGAGAGAGAGAGAGAGAGAGAGAGAGAGAGAGAGAGAGAGAGAGAGCACCTGGAGAGGGAACTTCATTTGTCCTGTTGTAGGGAGTACCGTTAGCTCCATAATTGGGTTTCCCAGGGATTCCAAGATAGACATGCGCATATCATTTAAAAGCTGAGGATTAACATTTCCTGTGGTTTGTAAATTGAAGAAGGGCATAAACTCCTTTACAATGTTTATTTTGCCAGGATAGAAAATGTGTTTTGGCTTGTGAGAAGCCGTTGGAAAGGTTATTTTCTCTAACAAACAATTCGCTCCGATCGCCAAATTATTCAGCTTCACCAGTCGCCTCCGGCGACTACAACAATTATTTACGTGAAGACTTTGGAGCCCATTCAGATCTTTGATGCAACCTGGGAGACTACGAATTGGATTACAGCTCAGGTCTAAAAAATTTAATGACGATAGGCTGCTAATATCTCTGGGAAAAGCATCTTCCGAGAGATTGCAGTGTCTAAGACTTAATTTAACCAAGGACCGTGGAAAAGAAGCCCATGAACTTTCTGGATTCTTTTTTGGCTTCCATAGCCAAGGCCGGATGAAAGATTGAACTTCTTTCTCATCCCCAACCGTTAAAAGTATGGAAGTTGCATTTGCATGGAGCACTTTTAGAGACACCATATTTCTTACCTCTGTTGGCAATTGCTCAAGATTGGAACAACCAGAGATGTCAAGTTTTTCCAAAAGCTTTAGCATACCAATGCTTCTTGGAAGTCTCCTCAGATTTTTGCAATCTTTCAAATTTAACAAAACAAGTCTCTCTAGGTGTCCAATAGATTCATGAACCTCATCCAGATTTGCACAGTTTTCAAGCATCAGTCGCTCAAGATTGGGGAGTCCCGAGAAGTCAGGCGTCTTGGCAAGGTAATAGGAATGACTTAGATCAAGAATCTTCAACCAAGGGAGAAACTGGAGAATGAGGGGACAAAAGCAGCTATTAGACTCTAATAATTTCAGAGGAATATGACTTAAAGGGAAGTAACATACCTTGCTTCTTTCCCATACGCTTTTCAAGCTACTATAATGCAAGTCAAGAGCTACGAGATTCTCCAACGGGAAATCACGAGGAATTGATTTAAGAGGAAATCCACCCCAGGACAACCATCTTAATCCTTTGGGAAAGTTTTTATAGGGTCCACTTATATGTACATGATTGAGCTGCAAAATTTTCAGTTTACACATCCTCGCAAATGCGTCAGCTTCCAAAGCCACTCGGTCTGAATTTTCGGGAACAATGGCTACCACGTGGGAGGAGAAGATGCTACAACAGCGTCTTTTAAGAGAATTGCCCAAATTGGACAATAAGGGCTTGTCGAGGAACTCCTGATATGGACGTTTTCTACAGACACCAAAGGCTGTCCTGACAGATTCATCTTCCTTCAAAATGTGCATATTGAGTACAAGGCCTCCGATTTTGTTTGTGCCCTGACAAGGAATAGAAAAACTTGAATAAGGCTGGAACTGGTGAGAGTACACTGAGCAATAAATAGCAACCCTATAAACACAAAAATGATGGAAGACTAAAGTTACTACTTGCCGTATTTTCTCTCAAAACGTTAAAGGAATCTTTATGATTCCAGAGGATGCTACATTCTCCTGGCTTCTTAGTTGATTCTTCACGGGCAATTTCTCTTCCCATAGCTTGAAGCAACTGATGCATCACTAGCGTGTTATGTTCATCGATTGTTACCAAACATCTCTCAACCAGATTCTGAATCCCAACCAATGTGTAAAACTCACATCTGTCTAAGATTGTAATTGTGCAATCTCTATCCCTCCCCACAAAGAAACAAGCAAGATAAAGGAATAAATTTTTGTCATGATTGTCTTGTAAAGAATCATAACTTATTTTGAGTTTTTCAAGGATTTCTCTATCAGGGATTGCTTTCAATTTTTCCAACTGACTTTTCCATACTCCTAAGCTTTTTCCGGAAAGAGAAGAGCCCAAAACTTTAATAGCCAAGGGAAGCCCTCCACAATGGTTGACCACCAACTTTGAGACGTCCGTGTAGTCATCAATGGGGCAACTTTGTCCAAAGGCATGCAAACTGAAGAGCTCAAGGGATTCATTGTAGTCCAAGGTTTTAATCCTGTGCACCTTGCAAACTTCATGAGTCATTAGCAAGCGCTCATGCCGAGTGGTTATGATGATTTTACTCCCTGCAAAAAGCCAATCATGCATTCCGAGCAATGCATCTAAATGGTCCAGCTTATCCACATCATCAAGAACCACAAGAACCCTCTTGAAACTCAGGGCATCTTTAATCTTGACAATTCCTTCATCAATATTGGATATCTTTTCCTTTCTTCCCTTTAAAATATCTGAAACAAGTTGTCTTTGTAAAAGACGTAAACCATCTTGCTGTTTTGAAGTTTCGTTTACATTTGCAAGGAAACTGCTACCTTCAAATCTTGAGAAGTTCATATTATAAAGGAATTTGGCGACGGTAGTCTTCCCTATTCCGCCCATCCCACAAAGTGCAACTATGCCAACATCCGCCGATCCATCATCTAACCAAAACTGAATCTCTTTGGCACGAGAATGTATTCCAATCGCATAGGGGGCAATGTCCAAGATTCTGCGACTCAGTTTGTCACCAACTACTTTGATAATTTGCTGGATAAACCTCGACTCATGCCTAATGATTGCAATTCAGATGGAAAAACAAGCATAATAAGAATGATAACAGACTTGAAGGAAACTGCAAATTCTCAAGCAATATGGAATAAGCAACTCTGTTATTCTCATTGTTGAAAAACTAACGAGTTCTAAAAAATGCATTTCACAATTATTGGTTCTGAAGAGAATACTGTTTTTCCTAGTAAGCTGCGTTCCTACTATTCCTATTTGTTAAGAAAGACTAAGCTTGTGTTAAGTTATTCGAAATGAATTACTAGGCATAACATTTTCAAACAGCTTGAAACGGACAGACTCTTAAACATATACGAAAAAATGGCTTCTCCAACTTTGCTATCAGTTTCTAATGTGACCCTCACAACACCTGACCTTTCATTATTACGTCCATTAATGGAGTCAAGTCTTTTCCCAGATATGGAAATACCGCCAACAAACTTCCTAACAGAGCTAAATTTAGCTTTGAAACTAAAAATGGCTAGTATCAATGACAAAACAAGATGATGCGAGACAATCACCAACAGCTTCACGTGAAAAGGAATAGAAAGGTTCAAGGTTGTCTGCGAATTAAAAAGGCCCTAAGCATTAAAAAAAATTGTACAGAAAATCCCAAGGAGTGGTGCTAGATGCAAACTTAGTAGGAAAAAAGACTCAGGGGGATATTACCCATCAGCTCGATTTTGTAAGTTCATCCCAGCTAAATCAACAACTTCTTTGAGAGCTGCCTTCCATTCTTCCAACTTGCTTATCCATTCATTTCTCCTTTCACCACTTTTTGCATCAATATTCCCTTCATATCGCGTAAATGCTTCTTCGAAACTCTCCATTTGCTTCCTCACATGGGATGGATCCACGTGATAAAAAACGGGAAGAACTGCAAGTCCAGAAGCACTCCTGCGCTTAAGGATCATCACAAGCTCATCAAGGCACCAACTTGAAGATGCATAGTTCTTTGACAAGACAACTATTGATATCCTCGACTCCTGGATTGCTTTTTGCAGTTCTGACTTGATGTTCTCCCCTCTTTCAATGCCATCATCATCTCTAAAGGTGCGAAACCCGGCATAGTCCAAGGATGTGTAGAGGTGGTCGGTGAAAGTCTTACGAGTGTCTTCCCCTCTGAAGCTCAAAAACACATGATAACTACAAGGTGAAGTTGAAGAAGAGGCTTCTTGGGGTCTTATGGAAGCCATTAACAAAATACAAGAGAGATTAAAGTAGTCCAGGACCAGATACCTATGATATTTTTAATTTAAGATACCATTCTTATATATTGAAGATGTCACTTGTATTGCTAAAACTAAAGGAATAGGTTAGTTTGAGTGGATGAAAATCGTGTAGAAAGAACAAGAGATAAGGAAAGAAGAAAGAGGTAGGTAAGAGAGGTTGGTTTTACAAGTCAACATTCACATGAATACGAAGAAATTAAGAACTTATCACGACTTTACACAAACAGGACCAAGCAGACCAATGAGTTCTCAAATTATTATTGTCTTTTGAAAACATCTTTTCAATATTTTCTTTCTTAGTTTTCCGTTGATAGATACTTGATTCTCATTTAACTCTGTTAGGATGCTGAGACTTGGCCCACCTGGCCTCCGGCTCGACACTGGCAGGATGCTGGACTTGGCCCACTTGGCCTCCGCCCAACAAACTCTTCTGCAATCTATGGTCCCTAAAACCTACGGTCCAAAAAAAAAAAATATGCATGAACCCTTATCAGGAAAAAAACAAAGCAATAACCCACATCTAAGCACAGCTAAAGAAATTTCGAGGCTCTAAATTTGTATCAAGTTATGTTCAGTATCAGGTACATTAAAGAAAAGTTTGAACTGCCGCCATACCGGAATAGGAAATTCATCTTTTTTTATAGTAGGCATTGTAATCAGATGAACTAAGACTTACCCCCTAGAGCTCCTGCTTGGAAGATGAAAAACCTCTCTCAGTCAATGGCAATAGAACAGTAGTTTTACACGCAATGCATTTGTAATGAGCTTGCTTGCCGTATTTATAGGTGAATTTGGTCACTTTTCTATGGTTATTTTCATCCCCCACTAACGAAATTTTTTTTGGTACCGTACCACGTGGGCGAGCCTACATGGTATCCGAATGCTGCATCCGGCTCTCTCTCCTCCTCTCTCTCCCCTTTCTCCCTCCTATTTCTCTCTCCAAATCCGGACCGTCCAAAACCGAAATGGACAACTGGATGTGCGCACGTGGGTACCACGTGGTGCCCGCTCGGCACTGAAAACTCATTCCTAAACTAACAACTTGGATAAAACCTAAACAAGATTAGTAGTAGGACGAATATTCAAGCATCCCCTTATTTTTTAATCAACTATAGACAAAGCACACGTACATGCACCACCTTGGATTCTCAAAAAGAAATTATTTTTGAATGCACACAGTTAGGTTTGTAGGCTTTTACATGAAATTTGTACTTCTCCCTTTCTTTTTTAATATCACTATGCATGGGCCCTTATTTTATGAAGGCCCACGCTAGTGATATTCAAGCGGGTTGACTCACGCAACTCTGCCACATGTCATGCAACTACGTGTGACATTTGTCACAATGAGATTAGGAGATCAACCTTCGCTTAGTCAAAGTTTTCTTTTGAACGCTAACCTTCCGTACACTATGCATACTTTTATGTCATGTATATATATATGTATGGATATATGTATCTCGATATATCTGTGTGTGTGTGTTATTCAAACACATGCAAAGCTTAACGATAGATAATTGATTTTGGCACTCTACTTTCAGATAACGAAACTCAAATAGTTGTTTTTTAGTGTGCAAAATACTCATAGCATGAACACTAAAAGACAAACATTTGAGTGTAGTTATAAAAAAGTGGAGTGCCAAATTATTTCCCTTGATGATATTGTTCCCCAAATTCATTACAAATGATTGTTTGAGCCGCTTTAAATAGAATAACAGTACGCAACTTTTTTAGTAGGACAATCACCCTCACCCTTTACGACACTGGATTTAACTTCCTTGATTAAATCCTGTGTTGTACAGGGTGAATGTAATATTGATTAAATCCTGTGTTGTACAGGGTGAATGTAATATGTTTCTGGCAGCGACGGTGAAAGCTTTTGCAGCAAATTTAAAGATCCAGCGGCGACAACAAATTTACCACTCCGATATCTATGGACTCCCCACCCATCCCTATGAGCAGATCCGTAGGTCTGATACCGAAGCTATTTTTTCTTTCTTTCTTTGTACCACCTTTGATGGTTTTTGGTTGTCTTTTCGTTTGTTCTAGTTGTAATCCGTTTTATTCTTAATACAATATGTTACTTTTTGCTCAACAAAAAAAAACATGATTTAAATTAAATGAGGTGAAGAATTCTTAGAAGAGCTGAACCGGCAGAGAACTGGCAAGCTGAGTTGCTTGTTATTAAAGAGGGGTCAAATTACGCCATTACAATCAAACTTTGCCCCTAAACCACACTTGTTTACACTCTGCAATCCTATTGCTATCAGAAAAATTACCCTCCCATTAAATCCTTCTCGCTTTCATCATTGCTCTGTTTCATAACATATAATTTCAATACAGATCTTAACAATCATAAGAAATTTGAACCTGGCAAACAAAACTGAAACAAACTTCGATAAGAATACATCGCATCCTCTTATTATGAATTCAAAGGGACAAGAAAGAGGAATGTATTTGAAAAAAATCACAAAACTGAAAACTGGATAAACTACATTTTCACCCCTTTAAATATGGTGAGGGGTAAGAGATAGAACCACCAATGTCTCGGAAAGCAGTCATCATGAAAGGTTTAGGCTTCTCAAGGTTGAAGTAAGCGAAGAAAGCTTGGTGGGAGCTATCAGCTTGTAGTCTTTTTCCAATGCCGTTGCTGCTAGAGATTGCAACTCTGAGCTGTCTTTGTCCTCCTTGTTACGACCTTTCGTCAGTTGTCCGATTGCATGCGTACACTAAAATAACAGGAATAAGACATTACATTTAGGGGGGAAACAACCAGGACTAAGAAATACTTTCAATAATAGAACTTCACAAACACATACAAGGAAGCATGAGAATTGTAAATAAAACGAATGAAGGTAAGGGCTGAGAATTATAAGTCAACAGAACAATCCATCCAAGAGGTATCTCAGTTAGAAACTTTCCTAGTCCAGGAGGTGACACACTCTCTCGCACGCGCGCGCGCACGCGCGCGAGAGAGAGAGAGAGAGAGAGAGAGAGAGAGAGAGAGAGCTCACCAAGCAAATCCCAAAAAGTGCCCTGGTATTCTTGCCACCAGTCAAATCTATTGCAGATGCATAATATTTCTTAGCTGACTGAAGGTTTTCAAGTCCACCAAGTGTGTAAAGCACCTGTTGAGCTCAAGGCAAACAAAAGTTAGTCACTATTTGAAAGATTGAAATTACAGTACAAATATAACAATACGAAGGAATGATTCTATTGAGGTTTTACTACTTAATTGACCCAAAACACAGTTTCCTTGATTCTATTGCAGTTTTATTACTTAATCGAACCGAAACACAGTTTCCTTCAGGTAGTTTGAAAAAGTATGACAAGGTAAAAGAAATTAACTGCAGACTACACAACAAAGCCTCAAGAGCTTTTGAATCCCCTTAACGCAATGCACAGAACTCTAAGAAAATGGAGCCAAAAGTCCAACGGGGAAGCCGTGTGATGTTCGTGCTTTGTCATATTCTCTTGCGCCGCACGTTCAAGATTGACTAGCTAAAAGAGAAGGTAGTGTGGGGTGTTCTTCCTCTTAAGCTTCGTACATTGTGAAGTGGAGCATGGTGGGCATGCCAACACTTATTCTATTGTTGATGGGAACATTTGGGAAGACAAAGTACACCCAAACTTGAGCCATAACGTACTGTCAAGTGACTCAAGTTGAGGACTAATTCTATGCTAATTCGGGGCGTATTACTTCCTCTGCTATTCTTGGTTGTGCTCCTAACTCACTGTAGTCGAGGTCTTCTCAGGAGAGGGAATTGATGGCTCACCACTTGACTGAGTAGAGCTTTAATTATCCACTTCGGAAGCCTCGAGTGAAGCCCAAGGGCCAATGAGAATAAAGATGCCTTTTTGGTCCAACAAATGTAATTGGTAGAAATTTATTTCCTGGTAGGATTTCATTTTACTATTTAACAAATTACTTTCAATAGGGTCCATAGACTATAAAGAAGACGACAAGATGTTCAACAATATAATCATTAGACTCCGATTAACAATTTCAGAATCTGATTTCTGGGGCTCAATTTGGGATCAATGGACCTGTGGTTTCACATTTACAGTTTGCAGATGATACAATATTATTCTGTAAATGTGATGTGGAAGAAATTAGTATTCTCAAAGAGCTGCTTGATTCATTTCAGTTGATCTCTGGATTGAAGATTAATTTCTCAAAAGGCCAACTATGTGGTATTGGAGTTGATGAAAGGATTCTGCCATCTTTTGCTAATGTATTGGGATGCAATGTGCAACATCTACCCTTAAGATACTTGGGTCTTGCCGATCAAAAAAAGTAAAAAGAAAAAAGATACTTGGGTCTTCCCTTGGGGGCTAATCCTAGAAGGCTATCCACATGGCAGCCTTTGATTGAAAGGTTTGGAGAGAGGTTAGCTCTATGGAAAATGAAGTACACATCCATCGAAGCTAGGTTAACTCTTATCAAGTCTACCTTGAACAGTTACCACATTACTACGTCATTGTCCAAAATGCCAATCTCAGTGGTCAAAAAATTGGAGAAAATGCAGAGACAATTTCTGTGGGGAGATACTAATGAGAAAAGGAAAATGGATTGGGTAAATTGGAACAAAATAACTAAAAGCAAAAATATAAGAGGGCTTGGGATAAAGAAACTGGATGTTTAAAATGCAGCACTACTCTGTAAATGGAGGTGGAGGTTTGGATCAAAAAAAGAAGCTGTGGGTGAAAGTACTGTCAGGGAAGTATGGGTATTCAGAGAACAAATGGACCCCTTCAGATGTGCAAAATCAAAATCACAACTTCTCAAGGATTTGGAAAGATATTGTTTCAATTGGGGATGAAAATGGGATTGCAGCAAAAACAATTGAAAGTGGCTTCTGGGTTAAAGTTCAATCAGGTTAAAAAATTTCTTTTTGGAAAGACATTTGGGTTGGAAATCAGACTTTAATAGATGCTTTTTATAGGCTGTTTTTGGTTTCAGTCCAAAAGGAAGCAAAAGTTTGTGAGATGTTTGATAGGGAGTATAGAAGAAGATTATTTTTGTGGGAAGAAGGTCAATTGGCAGTGCTAAAACAGATGCTACAAACCTTTGTACTGAATAATGAAGGAATTGATGAGCCGAAATGGAAGTGGGATTCAAACTCAGTTGAGTACGCTGTAAAATCATGCTATGAGAATTGGAAAATGATGGAGAATAACCCGATCCTCATTGGTCCTCAATGCAAACTTACTTGGAAGAATCTGTGTCCTTTTAAAGTCGAGGTCTTTGTGTGGCAAGCAATAAAGGAGAAACTAGCTACTGGTTCTTAATTGTTAAAAAGGGGTACCATTCTACAGGGTGAAGGCTGGGGTGGTATATGCCTATTTTGCAACCAACAAGAGGAGTCTGCTGTCCACTTGTTACTGCTCTGCAATACTGCTTGGTCCATTTGGGCCCACATACAAAGATGGTGGGAAATAACCTGGGTATGCCCTCCTACTCTATATGACGCAATATTGGTGGTTTTGTAACAGTTTCAAAAATGTGGAAAAAGGCTGCTGGGAAATCTGTTTCTATGCTATTATGTGGTCTATGTGGCTTGAAAGAAACCAAATAATTTTTAAGCAAAAGACATTGGATTGGGCTAAACTGGTGGAGGATATCAAAACAAAAGTAGCATTTTGGACTAAAGCCAACTTTGATCTGAAGAGCTACTCTGTGGAAGATGTCAAGAGGAGCATACAAGGTATCAGAAGGCTGAAAGTGGGGAAGATTGGCATGATGTAAACAGATCTCTGTGCAAGACAGACAGTGGAAACAAACTGAAGCATTTCTGGTTTGGAGACATATCTACATCAGAGAAATCCTCATCTAAAATCATTCTTTTGGATGCTATTGTGATATCGTTATTTTTATCCACCTTTTTGTCTTCTGGTAGGTAGCAATAGTGAATGTGGCAGGATGATCGGCGTGCTTTAGCTGCTGCTACTTGTTTTGTTTTTCCTGTTTTCGGAGCTTTGGTTGGTATCTTGCCATCCTTTCCCCAAGACTTGAGCAGCATATGATTTGTCCTTGCCATGGGTGCCAACCTAGTTGGGATGTGTGGTTAAGGTTGTGATGCCTTTTGCTCAGTCCCTTTAATCATTGTATCCGCTTTGTCATTTACGATAATTAATAAATTTCTTTGCTTATAAAAAAAAACCTATTTCTGAGAGTGTTCGGAAAATTGGGCCCCCTACGTGCATTCTTTCGCTATTACATTCACCGAGCTTAGTTATTTTCAGGCTTGGTGAATCATTCAGGTGCTTGAAAAAATGTTTAGTCGTGGCTTGTTTGTCCGCTGAGCCAATCTCGAGTAGCTTGAGTTTTTTGAGACATCATAAGTTGAACGAGGCAAGGTGTAGCTTAAACAAGCTTGGTTTGAAAGCATAAAGTGATTTAAAATATGTTCAGGCTAGTTAATTTACTTAAAAAACAACCTTGAAATAGGTTTCATCAAGCAAACAGGAACCCAAGTAGCTTGATTCATTTATCATCGTGCCAGCATTTAACATCATGAGTCATTGACCACTACAATCCACCAAACCATATCCACCAACTAGCAACACAATCGTATTGCAAACCCTTCATTGCGACTAAATCTCTTCAAATTGTCTTCCTTTTTCCGGGACCGAATTTCCGACCCTCCAAATCACCTTATCCTCCATTACAAATCTCAAACCCCACTACCTCTCAACAGAGAATTGATGCAATATAAATTGAATGCGAAGATTACATACCGATGCTGAAAGCACCGACACGCCTAAGTGCTTGCCATATCCAAGACGGACACTCCGGGGACACCTAGGGGGAACGTATTGGACATGCCACGCGGCGTATCCAATGAATAGCTTGATATACATTTGCACATTTCCTAACAGCTTAAGCTTTTGGGAATCTTGGTAACTTGACATTGTATCAGAGCTCAAGTTGAGAGAGGTCTTGGGTTCAAGTCTTTCTATTTGCATTTATTCCCCATTTGCATTCTGCTTCTCCCGTTTGGATTCTATTCCTATACTATCTAAGAAACTTTTGCATCTCCACAGGCAAGACGGTTTGCATGTGAGGGAGGATGTTGAATAGCTTGATATGCATTGTTGGGCCCATTTCCTAACAACTTAAGCTTTTGGGACTACCGGTAACTTGACAGGGACACGTCATGGACACAACGGGGACACTTGTGTCTCAATTTTCACGAGGGTGCAAACTTGACTGGGATCAATTTATAATATAGAAAGCTTATTTTAGCGGTATGAAATTCAAAAATAGGAGGAAAAAAGTACGAATAAATGAATTATAATCATATAGGGCCATCATTCAACTTGTAATATTTAACAAGGGAACAATAAGTATTGTTGGTTATTTCTGGATGGACTGTTCAAATGAAGAAAAACTAGATGTCTGTCCTAAACTCCCAATATATGTACCTAATTTTTGCCCTGGTCACCGCCATGTCCGTGTCCCACTTTATTTAAGCTTGTCGTGTCTCGTGTCTGTATCTGTGTCCTGTTTCAGTGTCTGCTTCTGTAACCATGCTTCTTAGCTGATACATATTCATATGTACATAGATAAATGTTGTTCGTTGCAGGTGAAAAGGTGGTGATCAACTTGTCATTCAGACTGCAATGGACAAGATTGGGCGCTGGATTTGTGTGAAACTGGTAGACTAGAGTTTAATTCTGGTGTGATAGGGGGATGCTTATCACGAACTTGTGAAGAACAAAATGCAGAGACAACTGCTGTAAAAAGCAGCTGTGAAAGTTGTTATAGAGAAGTTAATAGTCCACCAAGGTGCATTCGGCAGTTGTTATAGAATGGAGTGGCGCACAGTGGATCAATGGGGTGGACTAGAGGAATGGTGGTAGGAACTGGAAGAGAGCCAATAAAAAGGAGGGGAGGCAGGAGGAGGAAGAGGATAGGTGAATGGGTTTGGTGGGGAAAGGGGGAAATAAAAGGTGGCACAAGCGTTGGTGGCTGCAAGAGGAAAAGGATGGGTGGGTGGTTCTTTCTACCGGATAGCTCAACTAAGCAATTCAATTGACAAAATGGTTTTGGCGTGGAGATTGGTGGTGAGGTGGCTGCAGTAGGCTGTTAAAAAGCAGTGGTGGCTCTGTTAGGGAACAAGAGAGAAAGAAACGTTAAAATTGGCATTTCATGCACTACTTACACGTTTGCCACGTTTTTATGTCATGTAATCCAGACACCCTAGGGCAATGATGCAAGCCTATTAGTACTTGTGGAATGATTGGACGAACAGATTATTAGCTACGAGTCGAGGAGATACAGTCGAAAGTAACATTAAACTAGCAGTATTCCCCATGCAATATAGCACATACTTGGGTCAATAAAATTCTATTTTCTACCACAACAAATCAGTTCAACAAATGCAGGGGGGAAACAAGCAAGATTACAATGCCCAGAACCAAACAAACTTACATCTGCGTAGGCTAGGTGATACAGTGGATTTGTTGGTTGAGATAAGATTAGCTCCTCATAGCAGAAAGCAGCTTGCTTGTACCTAACAAAACCCCATGCGAAAGGAATCGAAAGAATTACGGCTTGATGTACAAAAATTCAAGCAAGAGAAACAAACTTAATATTTATGCAACTTCTTCCCCGTGAGAAAAAGTAAACTACAAGTATCTCACATTTGTAATGAGACATAAATGTCAGCAAGTTCCCTCCAGGCATCTTGATCTGCCATATATCTGAAAACACAAAATAAATCAAGTCATGAATCCATTTAAGACAGAACATTGTTATAGTTGAATAAAATAGGAAAATCTTCCCCCTAAACTATTGACTCCTCATCTATTAAACACATGATTGGTTGATATTGCACCCAAACTCTTTCAGAATCGACCAATTAACCCCCAGCATCGCATCTCGTTAAAACTTTGACGGCATCATGTAACTTGGCTATGACGTGGCCAAAAAATCGTTGACTTAAACTCGGTTTAAACTTTAACCCATACCTTCTACATCATTCACATCACCGTTGTGCAGCTGCTCCAATGTCATTAGTCCAATCACATCTCTAACCCCACCCACTGCCACTTCCCTCCCCCTCACTCCCTCTCATCTCCTCCTTTGTCCCTCCTTCAAAACACCACCAACGCCTCCCCTCTACCATTGTCTGCGCATTCATCTATCATCCCACCAACTGCCACCTCTCTTCCCCTTGTCCCTCAGCCCACCCAATGCCAACCAACCTCCCTTGCCTCGATATGGAAGTATCTCCATTATATAAACATGAGGGTACAAATGCTCAAGAGCTAAGCTTGTGGGGTTTGTCTTCTAATCAAGACCATGTAACATGGTATCAGAGGCAGCGTATTAGCAATGACTAGAGGGCGTGTCCCACACCTCCACACAAAAGATCTTTCTCGGTGAGCATGCTGCATGAGTATATAAGCGCGAGGACACCCTCGGCCTTTGGAGGTTAGTTCTACCCGTTTAACAAATCCTACCTCACACCTCTCCTTTCCCATCTCATTTCCAACCATTGCCACTAAAATCGCTTTATGTTTCTCTCTCCTTTCCACCCCACAGTATAAAGAAAATGGAAAGTATAGCATAAAACAATAGGATTGCAGAGAGTAAACAAGTGTGGTTTAGGGGTAAAGTTTGATTGTAATGGCGTAATTTGACCCCTCTTTAATAACAAGCAACTCATCTGGCCAGTTCTCTGCCGGTTCAGCTCTTCTAAGAATTGTTCACCACATTTAATCATGTTTTTTTTTTTTTAGGAAACAGAAACATATTGTATTAAGAATAAAACGGATTACAACTAGAACAAACTAAAAGACAACCAAAAACATCAAAAGTACAAAGAAAGAAAGAAAAATAGCTTCGGTATTAGACCCATGGAACTGCTCATAGGGATGGGTGGGGAGTCCATAGATATCGGAGTGGTAAATTTGTTCTCGCCGCTGGATCTTTAAATTTGCTGCCAAAGCTTTCACCGTCGCTGCCAGAAACATATTTCATTCACCCTAATCCAGTGTTGCAGAGGGTGAGGGTGTTTATCCTACTAAAAAAGTTGCGTACTGTTATTCTATTTCAAGCGGCTCAAACAATCATTTGTAATGAATTTGGGGAACAATATCATCAAGGGAAATAATTTGGCACTCCCCCCCGCGCGTGCGCGGCATTTGACCTCTCCTTTAATCGGCCCTGGGACAATTTCCATCACATTTTTAAAGCAAGTGGTGATGGGGTTAATAGATTGGGTCCCTAATCGATTATACAAGAACTCTAGAAGACATAGACTCAATAGTTTTGAGGGTGTTATGAAATTTTCCGAACCAAATATGCTTTCAAGATTCTCCTCACATTTCAAGATATTTATTTAGCAATTCAACGGCCCCTGAAAGATTGCCTTGCGCCTTTGCCATAGTTGCCCTCCGCTTGTGAATTACCTGAATTACAAGAATGAAACAGGATTGAGACGTTAGGTTTACGTTTTGTATCTCAATCTCTACCAGGAAGGACTAAGGTGTTCATCCTATTTGTTGCAGGGAAGAAGCGGAATCATTCCAACAAAAATGAATGCCATTTGATGAAGAACCTGGAAAGGAACTTACTTGATCGAGTGGATTATCCTCCAAAAGGCTTGAGTAAGCCTTTTCTGCCTCTGCCCAGGATCCTTTTGCTTCAAGAATAATTGCTTCTAGCTTGCCTACAAGTATGCCAAAACAAATTTATAGATCAGAATTTGAGAGAGAACGAAACAATACTCCATCCAGGTTACGGCACCCTCTATGCCAAATGAAATCAAAATCTGAGACGAAGCCCATTTTACGTGTCTTGTAGAGTTATATCCAGTAGCAACAAGCTGAATTGAACCAATAGCAACCTCCAGCCGAACTAGCTAGTAGATTGGATATCAGTTAAATCGAAACTAGCCCATTGCATTTGTGCATGTACAATGGACTTGCATTGAAAGTTGACCACCTTCTTGCAAGCATTCACAAATTTGGGCATTGTGGCAGCCAATATACAGGAACAAAAGTAGTGCAAGCGTGACTTAAGGGGGAAGACATCACCCAGAATAAAGGCAAATCGGCAATGATGCCAGTTTTCGCAAGTTAATTGTCTCTGATAGTTTCACTGGGTGGAAATTTTGATATAAAGAGGTAAAAGATTTACGTGATCCACTCAACAGCGACCAACATGAGTAAGCTTAGAATGTCTAAGTTATATAAACTTTATGGCAACAAGTTTATTGAACTCACCAACCCTTTTACTATCAGCAAATCTCTTTTGTAAGACTTTTATGCAGTCCTGCAAAGGAAAAGAAAATTCATATTACAAACTGCATCAGCTTTTTAAGTTCCAGAGAAGAAATGCACATATAGATAGTACAAGGCTTAAAAAGGTAATGAGAAAAGTCAACATGCAATTGTTATTCCATTTGCTAGCTGAAAGAAAAAAGACCATGACTGCCAAGGGGCTGCAACCCAGGTATAGACACTGTGTCGACAGAGCAGGGAAACAAAAGAAAACATTACATCACTACAATCTCGTTTATATGAAAAGAATTAAAAAATCAAAAAGTGAAAGTATATCCTGATAGCCAAAAACACTTACAAAAAGAAGACTCGATCGCTTAAACGCCCCCAATCATACCACCTCCCACTATATGAGTGATGAGTCTTTCCCTCCTTTCAAATGTCATACCATAACAAATAAATTCCACTTGCCACATGGGTCTAACCCCGAATACCTCCATATTCCCTCTCCAACCACTGATCTACATAAAATTCTTATCCCAATAAATAAATCAAAAAAGATCTAGATAAAACCCAGCGGGAAAAAAGCAAGAGAAGGGACCGGATGTTCCTCACTCCACAGCAGTGGAAGAAAGAAACTAACCTACATGCCATGTCTACACCAGACATACACCTACACGATAACAAGTACAGTTGGTCCAGAGTCAGCAGTTGATAGCTGCTCCTACACCATATCAAAACTTGATGGATCTGTTCTCAGAGTTCAATTAGCTTGTCAGTTGTCATCAGAACTTACTGATAAACCTGAAATTATAAGAATGAACCTAAAGTACTTCCGGCCTAGTTAAGAAACACTCCTTCGATTCCTAACCACCAAGCTGACATGACCTAAGGAATAAACTTATTCGCAAGTGCTAACAGTATAGTTTTTGCGGGGTGGTGGATCACGGAATGTTCAAATGGTTCAAATCCGACTTCCCTCTTGCTCCTTGTACCTACAAAATGGAGCAACAAGTTAGTGTCACCCCGGCCGCACTCGCCAGAGGGCACTCTGAAGCTCAATTTAGTACTTTGGAGGAGAGAGGAAGGTACAGAAAGTATTTAGATCTAGAATTGCGTACCTCTCTAGGGTTTATCCTTAGGTTTCTAGGCAACAATGTACTTGCTCTCCAAGTCACGTGTGCTTGGCACGAGCTCGTGACGTCGCAAATACCCGCTTCAGCACATGACATCGTTAATAACCGCCTTGACGCGGTCGCTTCCCGAAACTTCTAGAAGGTCAGATGCTTAATAATGGTTACGTGGCCGGGACCACGTGCCATCCAGGTATCTTTAACCGCCTCTCGGGTCAGCTCATGGGTCGGGTCCCTTCGGCCCAAACCGAAACCATTGAATCAGGATGGTCATACATTGTGCATTGGGCCATACGGAACAGTTTGGGCCGTAAGGTCCAGCCCAATAACGTTCAGCCCAATATTCCTCTGAGTGCTGGGCCACATGGAACGGCTCAGACTTTAGGCTTCAGCCCAATGTGCCACTAGATAGCTCTAAGCCGCCCTATCCTGACAAGGCCTAGCAGAGCAGATCTCCAGCCCAATCATAGTTGGAATTAGGGATGGCAATCATACCCGCCCCACCCCGAATCCACCCCAACCGCCCCTAATGGGAAGGGTTTTTCCAATTTTTTGGGTAATGGGTAGGGTTAGGGGGAGAAAAATGAATATCCGACCGGCTTAGGGTAGGGTTAGGGGTAGTAATACCCCACCCCGATATATATATGTATACGTATGAAATAACATTGTCACCCTTATATTTTCATTTAATTACAAAAGTACCACGGTATGACAGTATATATAAAAATAATATTTCATTTTAGATTAGGGAAACTTCAGATCATAGTTCTTCCTTTTTTTGTTGGCAATAGCTTGTGATGATTGGAGTAGGCATGTGCTTATGAATGATGGTTGCCCAGGATCAAATATGTAAGACAATTAAGAGAGGGAAAAAAAAAACGGGGCGGGTAGGGTAAACCCGTTCTCCAACAGGGCAAGGTATGGGGGTAGATTTCCATTACCCGGTCGGGTTAGGGGCGGGACAGGGGGAGTTTCCCAAATTTAGGGCAGGGGTAGATCAAAACCCGCCCCTACCCGCCCAGTTGCCATCCCTAGCTGGAATTGGCCCACTACAATTTTCAAAAGAAAAGGAGTCAAGAGAAAGAACTGTATAATCCATAACAGAATAGCCTCTGTAACTTATCTTAGCTGCCAGCGAAATCGAGAGAGGAGTCAATGGTGGAAATGAGAGAGAGAGAGAGCAGAGGGAAGGAGTCAACAAGAGAGGGTAGCTTTGCAACGATGGTGATCACAACTGATTGATGGTATGTGGTCAGGGGAGGGATGTTCATGGCGGGCAGGGTGATGTCGTCGAGGGAGGGTGGGTGCAATGAGGAGAACTGGTGGTCGCGAAATTGTGACATGATGGGCTCCCACGACGAGGTATGTATGACTGGTGCTTGGGCAAGCAATGGGCTTTCACTTTGCTTCTTCAATCCTTCCTTAGAATTAAAATATCTTGCACCTATATAGCCCACCTCGGAGAGACTAGTTACATGAGGGTATATTTTTTCGGAAAAAATCTCAAAATCGCCCCTCTCCAACATCTTAACCTTTCAGCTGAGTAAGTAGTCAAAGATGAAATAATGCTAATGCCGATGAAGCTCTTCCAGAACATTTTCATCAGCCAATTAAGATCTCCTATGTCACTTCAACTTTTGTCTAATGCTAGCTCCATGCAGATGAAGTTCTTTCATTGCATTTCCTCGTACCGGTCAAGTTATTCCATAGCACGTCAAGCATCCCCAGTACTTTACTTGTTGTAGTTTGGGTTCATCTGAAGTTGTCCATACAAGTGATGGAATTACCAACCTGTGCTAGCCATGCACTAAAAGCCATATGAGCCACTCAGCCAGACTGTTGAACTAGCGCTCACGACCAAATTCCAAAGAAGATTAATGGCACTTCAATAGCAATACAATATAGGTAAGAACGTACAAAATTCAAGTTATGCTCGTTGCATAACAAAAATAATTTGACACTTCCTAGTCCCCTAAACACAAGGAGGTTAATGGTAAGAACCTTGTCCCAAACGGTAGACCAACCAAATAACTCATTTACGAAGAGCGAAAGATCTTCGCAGATAATTCATGTAAACCCCAGTTAAGCAAAGGGTTACCAGCATATTCCCTTCACAGCTTCGACAAAAAAGAAAAAAGAAATTTGTAAACTTCAAACTAATATACCTCACATGTGTCCCAAGGTAGCCAAATATTATGCAGATATTGGTCCTACATTGATTTAGGGTTTCCTCATTTCTTTCCTTATTAAGTAGTGTTTGTTATCAAAGAAACAAATGACATTTGAAGCTACTTATACTTCCATACAAGACTCGGTATAGCAAATAAAAGTACACATTGAAGACCAGATAAAGAAACTGCATCTTTCGAAAGGCCCAATGAGCATCCCATGAAGATCACCATATACTATAACCCAAAGTGGAAAAATTGGGTGCGCAATTCCGACGTTGATCAAATAAATACTCAATAGATAAATGTCCAGTAAATTCAGACATAGTTGCCAGCAGATGGAGAAACTGAAAGCTATACTGAACAGCATACAGAAAGAACTACTTTGTACCTTTGCAACGTCAATGCATTGGCAGTCCATAGCTGCAATAGCAACCTGTTCGTACAAAGTCCATTCTACACACAGGGAAAAAAAAAACAGACGAAAAACAACAAATTACTGCAAGGTTCTGACAAACCAAAAAAGGGGCTTGGAGGAAGGCTGGAACTTGAGGTACCATTCCCCTCTCTGTTAATTCCCCCAATAGAAGAAGCAGTAGATACAATCTGAGCTAGATGGATCACAGTATACATTTAAGCGACTATGACAACTGGATACCCCTAGGCCCTAGTTGCCTAAAAAATCTATAAACCAGTATAGTTCAACTTTATTGACATGAAGTTCACCCCAAGGAAATTGAAAACTACAATAGCTATGGCTCAGGCAACAAAGCACGGTAAAAGAAGTAAACATTTACAAGATGGATTTGTATTCTGTGCACAACATCCAAATACTAAATAAGAAAATGTCTAAACTTTAAACACCAATAACATTTTGAATATTAGGGGGGACCCTCCATTTTAAGTCTTGTAATTCCTTTTTGAAAACAAATATAGAAAGAAGAAATAGGGCAGCCTATTCACGAGGCTCCGACCATTATGAGGTCTTGGCAGGGTAGAATATTAAAATTTTAAATGCATCTTTATTTTTAGTATTCATAATACTATCATGCATTGCATATACCAAATGTAAATAAACCACAAATCTAAGTGCAAGGCAGAGCTGCACTAGGTCGATCAGTCCAGTGGGGGAGTTTCCCATTTGTAGACATAGATCCCTAACTATGTTTCACAGATGTCCCGCTAAAATTTTAAAACTTTCCCGGTTAAGAATCATGAAATATGCATGTTCACTATGATTTCTACCCTCTTTGCCCCATAAAATAGAGTGTTTTTTACGTGAGAGTGAATCGTGAAATCTTTTCCCTAATTCTTTTCGTAATGTACTTTTATACCTCTGATTTCAGAACTTCAGTTGACTTCATGATTTAAAACATCTTATTATCCTAGGTTCAATCTGTAGTTACAGTATATGAACAAACCAGATGGGGCTGGTGACTGATAAGGCGATAAACTGAATGAGAATGCTAAACTATGAGTAATGCACTCAACTATCAACCATCATATTTAAGAATTTTTCTCACTCCCAAGTAAAGTAATTTGTGAAAAGAATGAAAGCCCTGTATTTGATCAGTGATTGCTAAACACTGCATTCTGTTTTACATCATCGCTTCAGAGCTCTATTCTATGAAAGGTCTTCCAGTCCCATAGTTAAAGACCCACCTATTGCCTGTTTTACCATCATGCCCTTAACGTCAAGCAAAACAAGTTCTGGAAGAATTCAGAAAAACAATTCATTAATAAGAACATACGAAACATCACCGTACCCTCTTAAGTACTCTTAAATGATTCTCACCAGGCCCCATAGTGCAACTGGAACATATATAATTCATGAACATGATTTTAAAAGCTATCCAGAAGATTTCTTTGACTAAGTTAACCACAATAACACAATGGTAACTTTAACATTCTTCAATGAACACACCCAGCGTCCTAGGTTGAATTCCCCTAATAAAAAGAATCGTTCAATTCTTGTTCGCTTATGTATTCAATTAATTCAAAACAAGAACTGTAATTTTATCACAACACAGAAAGAAAAACGTAAAACCTGTTATCCTGAGAACTAAACCACAAACATCGAAGAGCAAAAATGTCCAGGTCCAGTCCAGTCGTGCATCAATAAAAACCAAAATCGATTCTATTATCTCATAAATATAATTGGAAGGAAAAAAAAAAAAAAACAGATATAATCACCTAAACACCACATATTTAAAAGGATCACAATTCACTCGAACACCTAAAATACCAAGTCATAACCCAAATTTAACAACTTTCAAGACCTAAATTATAATAATCAAAACTTGGGCATTAGTACCAATTAAGAATTACAGTAGGCAAAGATTAAAACGCATAGAGCACAAATCAACAAGTGGGGCTTAATTATCAGTACCTTCCGGGCCAAGACTAGATCGTTTACTAGGGTCGTTCAAGATGGACAAGCCGTGCTTCAACACCTTGTCAGAGCGTCTTAGCTTGAGCTTTCGAACGAGACAGAGGTACTCCCAAGCACCTCCACCTCCGTTGTCCACCTGGTTCTCTAGCATCGTCACTCGTGCTTCCTCTGTTTTGCTCACCATCTTTCTTCACCCAATTCCAGGTTTCAATAATACCTCTCTCTCTCGCTCTCTTTCTCCCTCGATGTCAAAGGCACTGCGCGTATCCTCTCTGTACTCTGTATTAGTATCTGTATGCGGCCAGTTTTTGGATCTGTTAATGGAATTTTAGGTTTATTTCAGTTTTATCCTTTAAGTTAGAAAAAAAATTTGTTCACCCTCACAAGAAGAGGGTGAACAAAACCCTCACCCTGATTGGTTGAAATGGTGTGAGGTCCACCAAAAATGGTGTGGATCCCACCACAAAGTGATGTCATGCTTACCAAAAAGTGTATTGATTCCGTGGACCCCACATCATTTCAACCAATCAGGGTGAGGGTTTTGTTCACCCTCTTTTGGCGAGAGTGAACAAATTTTTACTCTTTAAGTTATCAAGGTTTGTTTATTTTATCCCTCATCTTGTAATTTGGGCTATATTGTCAATGTCAAACTCGGAAGGGTCCTTCCTTGGAAGAGGTAAGGGTTCAAATCCCGTCGTGGGCGTTTGGGGTTTGGAGAATGATATGATATAGTTTACCGGATGGATCTCACCCATTGGATACATTTTTTGGTGCGTTTTCTTGGTTTGCATGATATGATACAGTGTACCGGATGGATCTCACCCGTTAGATACATTTTCTGGTGCATTTTCTTGGTTTGCTTTCTGATAGTGTACTATGCCTCTTGTGGTTTAGAACTATGCACAGCCTTTAAATTTGATGTGGAGCAACTTACTAACTTACCCCTTAACCTCTGTTGACGATGGGGCGATTGAAACTATTCCGCCTAATTTTTTTTTAAAAATAGCTGTTAGACGATGGGATGGAAAAACTTGAACTTGATGTACATGACACGTTACCAAGGAAATCTCTCTGCGCCCTCTTCTTTCTTAGCACCTAGTGTCATAAGGATTTGCGGATGGTGTTGTCCCTTAAGGGACAGCATGCATGCTGACCCCCCATCCAAGCCGTCCATGCTCTAAACAGATCTGCACCGTCCATTACCGAACAGATCTGGGCCGTTGATCGCCGAGCACGGACGGCTTGAATGGGGTCAGCACACCCGGGTCCGTGTCATAGTAACGTGTAAACTTATTTCAACTATGTTTGGCTAAATAAAAAGAGTTGGGTTTTTCCTATTCAATTTTTTCTCGCGTTTGTCAATTTTGCGTCATATTCTTGTTGATTATTAGTTCATTTCGACGTGAGGAAATAGAAAAGTAAAAAAATATTATCGAAATTCAAATTGCTTTGATGGCTTATTTTTTGTCTTCATTTTTTAAAAGTCCAAACTACTTTTTCTATTCTTTTCTTTTGTCAAAACGAACAATGATTCACACAAAAAAATTGACACGAAATTGACAAATGCAAAAAAATAAATAAAAATAAGCCAATTAACCGGCGAAATTTATTAAATTCTTATTTTCTTAGTTGCCACTTTGTAATATGCCAACTGACTTATTTCTTCATTCTCAAATCATTACACGCCGTTCCCCTTCGTGCACCGTCATTGCCTCTTCCACTTCTCCTAGCCCAACCATCACCAAGACCCACCTTTTTATTGTTCACATCGAATTTCGCCCCACCCTAATCATTGAAGTAAATCAATGAAGTTAATATCCGGGAGTAAAGACGGTCGACGCCAAACACATCAAACAAACCCTATCGCGGCGAAATGAACGATTCCTAGTAAAGGTAAAATGGATGTTGCTCCTATGGGAGCTTTACAATCAATCTTTGCATCGAGCACCATATAACATATGCATGACCTAGACATTAGGCACGCCACTTTAGGGCGATCGTAGCCATCCCTCATCGAATAGTCAGAAATCGGCCCCCGACAACTCAATTATTGGCCAAACGACCAACTTTGCCTTCAAGAGATCTAGTCCCGCATCAGCATCGACATATGCATTCGTTTTGACATTCCTGATAGATCGGTCAAAAAAACTAATTTAAAGTGAATGATAAAAAAGATAATAATACTATCTAATTAAGCAAAAATTAAAAACTAACAGTGTGCGGTATATAGATTTCTATATAATAATATTTCATGCTCACATTCACCTTAATAATAAATAGCTAGCATTAATTTTGGACTACGTTACGTTACACTTCAATAAACTTACACTTTCAATAAACTGAAATTAGGACAAGTCCACCGGGATTTCTACTTATAAAAGATAGTTTACATGTGTGCACTTTAATATTCACTTTTGTATTCAATTAAATTTTTGGTTCTTTATGTTGTTGTTATATACGTTTGACTAGACCCCTACAACCCCTCAATGAGCGTGTGTCATATAATCATGTAGTAATTCGGCAACCTTATAGCTTGTACCCTTTAGTTGTCAAGACATACATTAAGGCATCTCCGATAATGGAGTTAATGTCATAAATTAGGTCAATTAATATTCATTTTTTGTGTCCCAATAGTGATGTCACGCCCTCAAATTCATAATATAAATAAATAACGTTTCTTCCAAATATGATCAACATATTCATTAGCCAAAGTCCAAAATCTCCTCATTCAAGTCAAAGTCATACATAGTTCAAGTCATCCAGGCACACGTACCCCGAATGCATTAGAAATAAGTATATCTAGTTATTATATCATTTCTCAACATCAATTTTTTTTCATAAATAAAGAGTTACAAAATCGTCTTCAAAAAGATGGAATACACATGATCATGAAATAACTCTTCTCAATGAGCTTTCAAAACGTGCACACATGCCAAGCATCCACTTCATGGTCCTCTTTGATTACCTGAAACCGATAGGGTGAGCCCACTAACCCAATAGGAAAATCCTTTACTATTGCTATATACATGTGGAATGATATGAACGCGAAACAAATAGTAAAGGGGTGAAACAAGTGTTTAATCGCCTAACTAATAACTAATAAGGATAAAGAATTCATGTGCCCCCGTAATACCCAAAACATCAAGATAGTATCCAAGTGTCCATCAACTCTTTTTATTTGATGTCACCCCCTTTGACATTCTCGTGCCACACACACGCGCGCGCACACACCATTGTTGCTTCTTAATTTATCAAATCCACCTTAGTTAGTATTGAATCTCCAACGTTACAATCATTGGGACATGAATCCCATAACCGAGTTTCACGGGCCTCGTTCATCCATGCCCAATGACGCACCGAATGGTGGACTTGGCAAATCACAACCCATTCTATTCAAGTTCCATAATCTAGATTTAATCCCAATTGTTACACCCATTTCATCCACACACAACTCAATTAGTTCCATCTTTCTCATTTACCACGTGACAAGTGTACTCACGCACTCATGACCTCTGTTGCGTTCAATGCAAATGAAATGAAGTATTGGTAGGGTGCATGGGACGTCAAACGGTCACGCGGAGAACAATAAATGAAAATTGCAGTTTTCCAGCATTTTTCAACCAGTTGGAAGATTTAACCCAACTGGTTGGCCTAAGACAGATTCGGAGGCAAATTTTTTAGACTCGCAACGAGTTTGAGTATTTTATTCTACCGGTTGGGGAGGTCCAGATTCTATCACCAAAGTGTGGAATTTTAACCCATTACTCGGAAATTGAGGTCAAATACTAGATTTTAAAGATACCAATCAATAAATAGGTGTGAATATAGGTAGACACATCAACTAAACAAGAGATTTAACAACCAAACTCATAGATCAAAGGAGATTGTAGATCATAACCCCAACTCAAATGGATTTCAAAATAACTCAATAGATACAAGACTAACCAATGATATATGCACTTAATCAACCAAATACACATGTAAATGGTAAAGAGAATCCTAAACCTGAAGAGATCAAGCTCAAAACCAAGCAAATAACAAAACCCTAGCCTTCAAAAGCAAGACTCAACCAAAATGTGAGCTCCCGGGGTGAAAGTAAAGCAACTCAAGCTCCAAAACGCATGTAGTTGACGGATTTGAGTATTGATCTTGGTGTAATTTGAGTTCGAGTGATTAATTTGGAGGGTGGTTTGAAGAAATTTGGAGGAGGAAGAGAGAAGAGGGGGCCGGCTATCTAAAAGGGGGGGGGGGGGAGAAAGTGATTCTCTCTCCTCTCATTCTGCTTATAGTAAAATTCAAATAATTACATCCACACCCCTCATGTTACAAGTGTGTTAACTGCAAGTCCACCATTATCCAAGTTCCTTACATTGACCACATTTCCTCACATTTCTCCAACTTGTATTTTTTGGAAAAATATTTAAAAACACGGGTCCTAACAAGTGAACTTGGGATGGAGATAAACAATGTCAGTGGGAAGTAAATGTTAGGTCAAATGATAACTATAGTTGTACGGTATTCACACAAGGGAGGAAAGAGGGGG